>JAKSZP010017389.1:0-106038 GCA_022478985.1 Massospora cicadina
TGAACTCAACATCAAAATCTTCCCAATTGGAGCTATGTCATAACTTGACGTCTAACAATAAATGGGGAATAAAGCATATATGATCATAAAAGATGATGCACCCTAATTTGGGACGATGGCAGGCCTCTCAATAGCACTAAGTATGCCCATAATCAGGACATCTATGTTTAAGTGCTTGTTTATGATTTCATTAATTGAACTCTACTTCCGCCTTAGTGCATTAAGATTAATGCACTAATTTAGGAGGTGCAATTTAGTTAATGCCGTGAGACCACTTTGCACTCAAGTGGACCTATAATTGGCCATAGTATGATTATATCATAGCTATTATTAGCTATAATAATTAGGACATTTTAAGTGCAATTGAGGTGATTTTGGAATGATAGGTATGCAGATAAATTTGAAAAAATCAATAAATCCATCAATGGGATTAATCTATCAGCATTGATGGTTTTCTTGAAGGGTTTCTTGTTGAGTCAACCATCAAAATCTAACATTGATCAAATTGTAACCGTCAGGTGATCTGGCTGAACCCTCAGTCTTCATGCCTATCCAGCCATTTGAGATTTGGGGATTGGCCAGATTAACACTCAAATTAGGCCTAAATCAATTTCAATTTGACAATCTTGGTGCAGATTTTGCTAATTCCCCACAACAGTTCTGCTGAGGTGAGTGTGGGTACTGGGGGCGGGATCCAAAGTGTAAGAGCTGTTACCCATCGCTCATCTACTACATGAGTGAGATCACCCTGAGTAATGAGGGGTACTGTCATCCTTTTTGGTTTTTTATTCAGGAATGGGAAGATGGCCTGATCAAGAGCCAGGGGACGTTCCCCAGGACTTACACAGATGCCCCAACACCATTACTGTCAGCCGTGACACACACTCTACTATGGGAGGAAGAAGCTGCTGCTGATGAGGCTGCCAAAGACAAGCCCCCCAACCCCCTCTCCTTCCGCCATGTAGTGATAAGCAGCTTTCGCTGCCCACCTGGTTGGTTGGTTTTTGAAGCGTTTCACTCAATCTGCTTATTAGGACGTTTTGTTTGAACTAAGTAGTTACGTTCTTTTTTGTCTAGTTTTATCTTTGGTAATGTTCATCCCCTAGTCAGCTTGCCTCAAATAAATATAAATACTAAGTTACCAACTTGTGCTCCCCAATTGGTTTCATTGAGCTATTTTAACCTATCAACCATTTCTGAAGTATCAGGATATTCCTGAATAGCAATTAGTATATTGATTACAACAACTGAAGACAAGGACTATTGACAAGTCTATGTTAATAATTTATAAGAGTTTACCATCAATTTGTATAAGGATAAACCAACACTGATTGCTGGAAAATAAATGCGAGGAACTCTAATAGGTGAAGCATTTGATTGTCATTTGACGCCTGAGTTTTTACAATTACTGGTGAATGATGCTAAGGATAATCTGATCAAGAGTTTAGGATTTACTGGCACTTTAGCCAAGGATAAATCAAGTTAATATGAGTTTAGAATAAACCGCCAACAGATGCCAAGGATAAGCATATTGCTGGCTTTGATGCTGAGGTTTCTGACAGTTAGGCATTTGATTGCCTAGGGTTCAAAATTACTGGCGGTTAAGGCCAGGGATATTCAATTAATTTAAATGAATATATTATTATTATTAACTGTTGATTGATAGTTGAAATTTGTTTTGACCAACCATATTAATCTTTATTTTGGTTATTTAATATAGACTATTAATTGCCTCCTTTTGCCTTGTCACAAAACTAATCTGTCAAATCAAGTTATGACAGATTGTCCTAGCATCGCTAGTAATTCACTAAATTAAGTTATGGCGGATTACCTTGCCCACGCGCCCACATTTATATATGTAGCCACATAGTTATTGATAATTAAAGTCCTACCACCCACCAGCAATTTCCTGTAAATCCTTTCCTATCAATTTACAAGGCATCAGGGCATCGTAAATAAGAGCCTTTTTTAACTATTAATAAACCTTTTTCAATTTTTTTTGCCCTGCTAGTGTAAAATAGTCATCAAGGGTTTCTTTTAAAAATCTAAGCCAATGATGTCTGCTATTTTCCAGAGTATCTATGCACTGCTTTTACTCTAGTGTGAAACTTATTATAATGAAAAGGCGAGATTATGGGGATCTTGCTTTTCACCTAGCGAGCTAGCTGTTCTAAAACACCTCTGATGATACTTTTGTGATTTTCTATTTTTAGAGCTACAGTATAAAGTTACCTAGTTTATTATCTAAAAATTTGTAACCTGTGCAGTTGTGTATTACCACTTTAGCGTTAATCATAACATTTGGTGCTCACTAAGAGGACAACTTTTGGTACCCTGTTTTCTATCAAAACACACAAAAAATGGAATATTCTAGTGATGACAGTCAGGGCGACTTGCCTTATATTCCATATGATGAACCAGATTATGGAGAGGGGCTGTCCAGTTCTAGCATTGCGTCCTAACTGATCATAGCCCTATTGCAAGAAGCTCCATCAGAAGAACAAATTCCCACTAACTCTGGAATTTATCAAGTGATAAAAACTTTATGCTGCCTGGTCCAATCTTAGGTGCAGAAGATAAGGTATTAAAATCTTGATTGAATTGGGCCATCCAGAAGCAGGACAATGCTGAAAAAACTTGTGGTCGAGCACTAACACATTGATGGCGTAGTAACCCAGCTCTTCCAGGATCTTAAGCATACTAGACATAAGCTTAGACCAGACCGCTGCCAAAATTTATCTATCAGCTTCTAATGCCAACAACTTCACAGATAAGGTTAGGGTTATGGTACACAACATATTGACTGAAGTACCTATACCTAATACTACTGCCAGCCTGCTGCAGCAGCAGCTACTGTAAATTCTGACCCTTTAGTTGAGTCAGCTCCTTCACCCTCTTTCTAACCCCTTCAACTTGCTAAGTTTGATAGTCATAACAAATCCATACCTTCATACAGTTATTTGAAATCAAAATGGGAGATAATAATGACCATACCAAATTGGCTACGCTAATGAACTTGCTGGTTCCTTATAGCCAGGAGTTAGTACTGCCAAAAATATTGAAAGTCGACTTGTCTTACCTCAATGCAAAAAACACCCTTTCTGATGAGTTTGATGGAGCAAAACTGATGGTAGGCCGGAAAACCGCTTTTCTGGCTACTAACTTTAGGCAGGCAAAGAATTTACAGCCTTCACTGATTGCTTCTACTATGAGGCTCAAGTATTGTATGGAGCCCATGTCTGAGCCATTATGACGCTCAGATCGTTTTCCGCCACACCTGTGAGCCCCACAAAGAATTGTATTGGTCTATAGTACCTATTTTGAATTCTGACATGACCATCACTAAAATGGTAGATTACATCTGGCGTTGCGCCCTTACTTTCAGAGCTCTTATTTCAAGCCTCCAAAAAAGATTCAAGTATTCATTTGACTACAACCCTGATAAGGATTCAGGAAAAGCCCTGGAGGAGCAGTTCTGGGATTTCGCATCTGTCATAAATTTTATAATCCTAATTGTAATTTACCTGTAGTGGAATGCTGCCTCCTCAAAGAAACATCATCTAAGAATATAACTGACGAAATTGTTATGGCTCCACGGCTTCTGATTAATAATAAACTATAATTGATTACTTGAATCAAGTGGATACCATAGACATTCACACCCTCACCAGTCCTGAAAATCACACTGAAGGTCTTTATGTGAATTTTATTGTGTACAACCAACCAGATTGGGAAATCACGGACAGTGGCGCTCCCATCAACATTATTTCCTCCAAATTCATGAGAAATGGCGACCAAACCCAACATTGATCATCGTACAGAATGTGGCACCGCAGGTCCCAAAGCCACAATTTTCACTATGAGCATATAGCTCCTTGCCACTAGGTTTTGCACTCAAATTTTGTCTGCTTCCGCCATTGTCTTACCACATGATAATCATGAATTGCTTATTGGAACCTCCTTTATAAAGAAATATGGACTGAAAGCCTTTTACAGATAATACTTTTGGTGGTAGCCAGAAAACATGCCCATTTTTATTATAATCAGTATACCGCCACTTGTGAGCCAGGCCTACAGGTGCAGTTACTGAACACTCAGATGATTCTTCTGGGGAGAATCAAGCCCGACGGATGCAGTTATGGAATGCTCAGATGATTCCGCCGAGATTGGGGTACCATCATCAGATGAAACCATGGCGGGTTTTTCATCAGATGAGGAAATAGCCTAATGTAAATGTACATACCGTGCCTATGTGGCTTCCAGTTCCAGCATAAGTTGAATATGTCAATCAGCCTGATCTACTTCAAAAACTTCCTTAATAGTAAATGTTTAGTATAATGGGGGAGTATTCCTATTACATATCACAAAGGGCGCTGGAGTCCCTTAAAATTGTCTCACTGTGTTACCAAGTGCAAAGAGATTTCCCTCCATGCTTCACAAAATATACTAATAAACCAGGGCATTGTCCCTGGTCAGGACCAATGTTACTTTACAAATTCCGAAAAGGAATGTATTATAAGATCCTTCTGCCACCCCATTAATCCAAAAAGGATCTCGCTGCTTCCTCTAGTGCCATTTAATCTTACTACGGTAAAATTAAGGTGTCATTAGGAAACACCTGCTCTTACCCTGCACATTAAGAAGCATAAGATTATTGCTTATGCTTCTGTGCTGCCTTGCCTAACGGCCTAATCTTTTTTAGTCACCCCTAGACCTCGCTCATTCTATACTAGAATGTTTGGTCAGTTGGGGGAATGTTGCATTTTGGTTTAACCAACCATTCTAATCTTTATTTGTATAATTGTAGACTATGTATTTGACTTCTCATGCCTAGTAACCAACTTTACTTTGTTTAATTAAGTTACAGAAGATTGTCCGGCATTGTTGGCAAAATACTGAATTAAGTTATGGCGAATTATCTTGCCCACGTCCACACTTTTTATATATATAGCCCATAGTTATTGAGGATAAAATTCCTACCACCCTGCTGGAAATTTCCTCTAGATCCTTCCCTATCAATTGTTAAGGCATCAGGCATCAAAAATTAAATCCTTTTTTATTATTAATGTTTATTTTCCTATTTTCTCCTCTGCCCTATCAACATAAAATATTTGTCAAACTTATCCCCAAAAATCTAATCCAATGATGTCAACCATCTTTCAGAATAACTATGCACTGCTTTGTACTCCTATGTGAAGTTTATTATGATGGGAATGCGAATTTATGGGGATCTTTCTTTTCACTTAGCTTGTTTAGCTGATCATAAACTCCTCTAATGATATTTATTATCTTCCTTCCTTAGGGCTACTGTCTCCATACAGTTCCCTAGTTTGTTATATAGAAATATTTAACGTGTGCAGTTGTTTATTGCCGCCTTAGCACCAATTGCAACTTGACGCTGAGTATTATTAAACTCTTAATGACGTTTTATTGTGAAGATGTGAGGGAATGAAAGCCAGAAGAGGATGCTGATGATAGGGTTGGCTTTTTGGTGTTAAGCGCCAAGGATTGTTGATAGGAGGGCAGCAGATTGCCCGGAAAAATGCCAAAGAATAAATAGTTTAGATTTACTTTTAAAAAAATCTTTCTTTTTTCTACCTTTATTAATTGTAAGTAGGATGGATGGCTTGACTTAAAAAGTAGAGCTGAAGATCCCCTAATGTTATGTGTGGGTAAATGCATCTAAAATTGTTGTCATTACCAATACCAATACCTGGAGCTGCAAGAAAGCTCCACGTGGACTTGCCTAACCATCCAGCACAACAAGAGACTAATGGGGATTAACCTCATGGGGGCGGATATGGCAGAGCTAGGCCGCCCAGGCGGTTGTAGGGCTTTCGCATATCATAAGAAGAGAAAAACAGTCCAAGGTGAAGTTGTTGGTAAGATGGGTTTAAAAGTTGCACTGCAGACTTGTAGTATAAGGTAGCTGATGAAGGAGAAACATCAAGGGTCAACTGTCATCATACAATTGGCCTGGCACACTAATGGAGTTCCTAATGTAGCAGATTGCAGAATCTGTGACACAACCTTTCCCTGAGTCTGATGGAGGAGAAAATGAAAGGGTTGATAACAGTGGTCCCTTCCATCCAGATTCTTGACATTGCTCCTCCTGAAATTTCTAGGGCTTACTGGGTTCTGGATGTGCCCTCGTTATCTTGGTTACTGGTGGTTCAGACCTCCTGCTTTAGGCTAGAGCTGTTTGACCATTTGGGAGCACCAAACCATAAGCGTAGTGCTACTCAGCAGTGGAGGGGCAGCTTTTATTGCATGGCCAAGTTTGGGTGCCTCCTCAATTCTGGGATGAAATAATATCCACTAACCATGATCCTTAAAGAAGGTTACCCAGTGCACAAAAAGTGCCTTAATATAATAAAGGGGACATTTAATGGAAAAAAATCTCCAAGTATTTTCCAGAGTGGATTGCCAATTTTGTGACATGTGCGCATGCTGATTCTGATAGCTCAGGTAGGAATGGTCTCCTGCATCCCCTGCAGTAGAAACAGGGTCCGTGGACCTCGAAATCCATTAATTTCATTGTTGAGTCTCACTGTTGAATGGGTTTGACACAATTATGCTAATTGTAGACCACTTTGAAAAATTCTCCCTCTTCATTCCACGTATTTCCGCCATTACTTCCAAATAGATCTCCCATGTTTTTTTGTCTACCATGTTTTCTTGATGTTTGGTATATCCCAGGAGGTGGTAAGTGACTGGGGGCCTCAGTTCATGGCTCATTTTTGGTCTGTCATCTTGGCTATCCTAAAAATAAGACATGCTGGCCCACGGCATACCATCCCCAGTTCAATGGTCATATGGAGTGAGTTAACCAGATCTATAAACAATACCTCCACTGTTACACCACCACTGTGCAGGATACTTGGGCCAATGATCTTCCCACAGCGCAGTCTGTGTACAACAAAAACTATCTGTTAATGGGGTTCTCCCCCTATGAGGCTACCCAGAGGTATAGCCCTCATTCTTTATTGGTCCCTGTCTTCTCCTTGAAGTATCTGCTGCTGAGCACCTGTAGCGGATCTAGAGTACCTAATCTCTGGTTTGGGAGCACCTAACTAAGGTGATAACTAATTACAAGTTGCTTGCAGATTGCATGTTCCTCCTCACCTATGAGATTAAGGTGAGTTTATTAGTTATGCTCAATATGCACACCTTCAGATGACAGTTCTCTTACAGAATTTTATGAGCAAGTGTTCCTGTACTCATGTGGTGGAGTAAATTTTAAAACGGGGTTTTCCAGATAACCCTCCCACTCATTGGAAGTAGCACCTGGTCCTCTATGCTTTCAGTCGTCCACTTTTAAGGGGAAGTAACCCATCATCCTGGAATCCATTGTGATTGAGGGCTCAGAAGAAGCTGATGTGGATGCCATTCTGGCGTCAAAGAAAGCATGATGCTCAGTGCAAAAATTGGTTTGCTGGAAGAGATTTCCCTCAAAATGAGAACAGATGGGTCAGTTCTCATGATTGTGCAAACTGCCATGAGTTGGTGGAGGCCTTCCCACATTGCTCAATTGGATGCTCCACGCGCTCCCCAGAAGTTTGCCTCCATATTGTCAATCAAGCTACCCAAAGCAGACAAGCGTTGTACTTGACGATGTTTTCAGTTGTGGTGCTTCCCCCAATTCAAAAAGGGGAGGATAATGTAAGCCTTTGGAGCAACCCCTACGGCTTAATCAAGAGGATTTCAGTTCTGCGCCAATAAGGGAAGGAAGACAGCAACCATTTTTTTGACAACATGGGTGATTTACCCCATGTGGTAGTTTAGATGTGGGTGTCATCATACCCCTTAAAAGTTGCGCCTCTCTCCACTTTTTCATTTACCCATGATTTGATGCAGGAAATTTGGGTATATTGGGAAGCAGTGGTGGCCAGAGGCCATTGTCAGCATAAGTTAGAAGAGATTCTCCCCCATAAGAGGTTTCTTCTACTAGTTTGAGTTCTGTTAATAAATCTAAGTTAGTATCCACTGAAAATAAATCAATTGAGTTAGTTTCAGGCTCAGAAAACCCAAATACCATCCTTCTTCATTGCCAGTAAATTTGAGGCTGTCTTCATCAGAAACAGGCACAATTAACTCTTTTCCTACTCAATGGGGCACCCATATGTGTCCAGGCTGTGGGTTCAACCTGCTGTATGCTGGAAGGGTCATCACGCCATGCGCAATTGTGGTGGAAAAAGTTAGCACAATAGATTTGATGCTAATTCACCAGACAGGTCAGATCCCAAATTGGAATTGGTACCAATTTTAGGGTGTCGATTTGCTGTAGTCAAATCGCATAATTAATCCTGATGGCAGGTGCAATTATTTCTAATCCCTATTTTTGTGAGCATACAAAGCAGTGGATTCTGTCGGACAATTACATATTTGATATTGTGAAAAGAGTGTTTCAGGGTTAGATAAGTCTAATATGCACAAAAACTCTGGTTGATTCTTAGTGGAACCTTTAAATCAGGGTAATACTTCAACCCCCACTCCTCTTCCAAATAATCCTATTGCTGGTAGTAGGGATACGCTGAACCTGTGGCGTAATCAGTGGAGTCATTATGAAGTTTCTCCCCGTCCCATCTGCAAGGTAGTTAAAACTCCTAAGCGGAGACCAGCCCCTTTCAATAGACCCAGAGGGGTCCCACATGGTGAAAATATTTTCCCCCAGTTTTATTGGTTTAAAATTATCTAATTTCTTTCCCATGGGTTCATCTTACCTGTTATCACTTACCATCTGAAGTCAAGTTAAAGCAAGATGAAACTCAAGAGCTCTGATAGTTGAGATACCATATTTCCTAATTAAGCTATGCTCAGCCTATAATGAGTTTCTCGCCCCTCTAATTTCTAGCCTTGTATCACTTTAAATACCTGAAGGTGATGGTTTAATTGTGGTTTTCTTTCACCTTAGGTTTTCAATAAATAAAAATAGCTATAAAACCTAATTTACTTCTATTACTAAAAACATAATTTTTATTCAAGTAGTATTAAAGTTTCCTTAAAGTCTGTAACAGCATCTGAGACCTTAAATAATCTTGTCAATGCCAAATTGTTATTTACTGTGCAAAAGGAACCAATGAGCAGCAAGTCACCTATGATTTCAACAAGTGGTGCTCACTATGGGGGGCTTGTACACCACAAAAATTACAAAAATGGAGGTTTTAAGGAAAGACAACTCTCATAACCCCCCCACTGCATTTGAGCTCAGGCTAGCTGCTTTAGAAAAACAGCTAGGAAGTGCTTTGTCTTGACTCAAAAGCCTTAACAGCACCCCTTTACAGGCCTTCATGGGGCCTTTTCTGTTATTCATAAACCCCCTTTTAGAGACAAGTTTACCCTGGGTGAGAGCAGTATTGCCTTCTTTCTCTTTGTTTATGAATCAGTTATGGAAAAAACAACTGACTATCAGAAAATCAAGTATATCCTTCCCTGCTTAAGTCTTGTGGCTCAGATAATTGCTCTGAACATGGCCACCTCAGCACCTGGGTGAAGGTTAAGAAACCCCTCATTAAAGAATTTGGCTCCACGCAGAGTTTTCAAATAAATATAAAAGTTTTTATGAGCCTTATGCTTTAAAAAGGAGAATCATTATTTTTTTGTTTATTGTTTTTATAGTAAAGCGTATCCCCTATTGCTTGAAAGGATGCTACCTCTACGACGCTATTACTGTTATCTTGGCTGGATTGGCGCCCCATCCCTCCTTGGCGATGCATATCACTTCATTCAATCGCTCCTTTTGAAATGTACGGTTATCAAAGAGGCTCTACTATCTGTGGTTTACTTCTATGAACTTGACACTACGCAAGGAGCTCTTAGGCGAGAATCCACTCTAAACTCTTTACTCTCTTCTATGGATGTCTCCCTCTGGAGACCTGCAACCTCAGAACTGCACAATTAAATGCTCCTCCACCACGTGAGGGTAGCCAGAGTATATAGGTAGTGACAGGACAGTTCTCCCCTATATCATCAGCTCCCAGAGTTCAGTTAGTAAAGTCAAATATCAAACTTGCTTTCCTCCCCTCCTTCTTTTTAGAGGCATTCCAAAGTGTTTCAATTGTCACATCCCTCCAAGAAGCTATCTCTATTTCCCTCAGCCTCTCCTCTGGACATCCCTATTTCGAAACCTGTGGCCATGGGGAGACCAAATCTGCTACTTCAACGGCCAAATTCAGAGCCTTTACAATTACAACACCTCATCCAGAAGTTAGTAAGGTAGATGAGCGCCTAAAGTGCCTCTCCTGCAACAAGGGAAGCCCTGACCCTACCTCACGTCCTATGGGCTACCTGACGTGCATTGATAATCCATCTGATGATGAATCTGAAGGGGGTTGTGAAGATGTTGTCTATTATGTCTTAGGAGCCCCAGTTGAAGCGGGGGTGCCCAACAGGTTGAACCCTGAGAGAGTAGGTACATCTAGGTTACCACGCGGAACTTATATCTGTCAAGTGCTGGGGTGTTGAGGTTATTAATAATGCCAGTGACGCTGACTTGCATATTGCTACGCATTTCTTATCCAATCAGCGTGTTAATTACCTACAGTCGACTATTAAAAATACCCTGAGACCGCCAAAAGGCTTGCTTCTACTCTCCATCTTAATGAGGTCCTATCTTCTTTCCCCAATCTGGGTGGAACAAAACTAATGTGGAGGTCAAAATCAGTGGAGTACGGGTCATGGCTATTCTTGAAACTGGATCTCCCATGAACGTTGTTTCTTCAAAACTCATTATAAAAGATTAATATGGCCCAACCTCAATTATGCCCAAGTGTTTGGAACTGATGGTCCTACCAGCACTTGCGCTATTGGTACATACTCCTCTTTGCCCATCCAATTTGCAAAGCTTCTCATGTCAGCTCCAGCTGTGGCCTTGGCTAATAATACATATGATATGCTTATTGGTACTAAGTTTATACTTAGGTATGATGATATTATCAATCTGAAGCAGTGCTATCTCTCCCTGCTTAACTACGTTTTCCCCTGGTTCTAGCTAACAATGAACTAAATAAAAAAACGCTTGCATAATTTTGTACCCCTCCTCCTCCTTATCCCTACATTACATGACAGAGGGGCGGAATACAAGAGGCTTCCTGAATCGGTAGATGTCCTAATGGTAATCCTTTCTTCACGTCTGAAGAGGATTTGATCAAGGCGGGTGAATAAAGGTTGATTGACACTATTGTTTCCTTGTATATCCCAACAACTGTCTACTGCACCTAACCAGCGTTGATGGAATTAGTCCTCTAGAGTCCAGAGTATTGCCAGGCGTACTAGTCCCAACCTATCAGAGACATATCTGTATACTACTGGGGAATCTTACCAATCATGACCTGATTGTAAAGAAACACTAAGAAATTGGTAAAGGTCTGTTGATATCATTGAGAACATTAAGCAAGTTCATTGTATTGGGTCTATGTCAGATATGGGCTCATCTGCTGACCAATCATTATGTAAACTGCCTACTGTTCATATTTCTGATGACCTAAACCCAGCTGAGCTTGACAAAGTCCACACTCTACTAGAGGCCTATAGCAACATTTCCCTATTTCTTATACCAATTATGGGCACATAAAGGGTTGGAGTTATACCATTGATGTAAAGGATGCTCTTCCTATTTGATATAAACCCTATCACAAATCAAAGGTTGAGAAACTACAAATGTGGAGAGAACTTAAACTGTTACTAGACGCTGGATTGCTAGTGCCTTCCCAAAGCACTTGGTCGTCTCCTCTTCACCTGATAAAAAAGAAAATGGGAGTCATTGGTTAGTTATGGAACACTGCAAACGGAACAACCTCACAAAAAGGCTAGTTATCCTATCCCACATATTGATGACACTCTGTCCCAACTCTCTGGATTCGAGTTCTTTTCTGCTATGGATTTGTCTATTGGATCTTGGAAAATGGACCCTCTCCCCAAGATCAGGAGAAATGCTCTCTTATATGCAGAAAAAGTCTGTTCCAACCCACTCAACTACCTCAAGATTTGTGCAATGCACCTGAAACTTTTCAGCAAGCAATGGATCACATTCTACAAAACCTTAAAATGAGTTGTGTTATCGTCTATCTTTGTCATGAAAACGGAAATTAATATTTAGACTGGCCTGCCAGTCAGGATGCAGAAGACCCAAAAGGCGAGCCAGAATGCCAGAGGCATTGTCAGTCAAATGGCGTTGAAGTGTACATGGAGATGAGTAATGATCAAATGCCTGTGGGCCACAAGCATAAAAGGAAGCCCAGAAAGAAACCAGGATGCTGTGGCTCCAGATCCAACGGGCCTAGGCGTGGGGAGTTGCAAGATTGGATTGGGTAGTTTAGGGCTCCCATAGGAGAACTGGGTGTGACAACATTGACAAGGGGGTGGGCTCTCGCCTGGAGTGAGATCGTTGGGCCCACAGGATACCTTTATCCTGCTGGAGGATGGCCTCTGCAGTTGTGGAGAGTTCCATTAAATTCTTAACACAATAAGCCCAATTGACTGTGATAGGTCCAAAGTTACTAACATGACTAAGATTGCCAGTCAATATGAGGCCCATGAGGCCACATTGGAGATGTTGCGGGGGTTTTTACAGAAAAATTTATAATAAATTAAATAATTTGGAATTCAGGAAGATTTTTAATTAATTGTAAGAAAAGAAAATTGACCTTCAATTTCCTCAATGTGTTACGACTGCTTAAATAGATTATTCAACTGGAAAATGGCTTAGGGAAGTACAGAATCATAGCCTTTGAGAATCAACCTAACCTGCAAACTTTGAGCGAGGGGTTATAAATGAACTTAATTTGAACCAACTTTGAAATTTTGGCGGCAAGTCATGTCGCTTTCAGTTCGTCTAAAGATGCCCAAATTGCAGTTTTACCACAGTCACAGTGGTTAGCGTGATGATGTCTCACCAAACGGGCAATGGGAACCTCCCAAGGCCACCCACATAGGGGCGGTTCCAAGAGATCAGTTTGGGTTCATGGCGGCCAACCACCCATACCTGGTCGCTTTGGCGTCCTTTGACCAAAAGAGACTCGTTGGACAGATATATTTTAAAGCAGTTGGAAAGGGTCCTGAACTGGCAGTAACTTTTGATGATGGCCCAATGCTATTGGTGAGTACCACTAATTATTCAACATCTGTTACTTTCTTTCCCAAAGATACAAGCCTGTCATGCTTTTTTCTGATATCTTTGTGGAGGGTTTCAGACTGGCAAAATTATTTCCCAAAAGACTCAATGCCATTCAAGAGTTTTGCTGACAATTTGATACTCAACCCTTCATTTACTGAAAGTATGCGCCCGTCAGGCTATGTTGCCAAGGGTTTGAGGCTCTCAGGCCTTGATGACAAAGGCCTGTTGTCATTGAATTCATGTGAACTTTTTACCCCTATGGCTTACCAACTTTTTGAGATCTTAATAAAAAAACCCTAATTTGCCATGCTAATTTGGCTTAAGTTAATGCGGGGATGGGTGGCGGGGTCCTCAAAGGTAAAGCTGTTACCCATTGCTCATCCACCACATGGGCAAGATCCCCTGTGAGATGAGTGTCAGCTGGCCTTCTTGGACCCTTTTTCGATGGGAACTGAATGCCACCAAGTCCAAGTGGAGGGCGCTCTCCCTGGACTTAGATTGCCGTTCCCTTTTCCTAAAGGGAGAGCGCCACCACTGGGGAATTGAGTGAGGGCCACATTCTTGTGGGCCATGAGTAACTTAATCGCCATTAATGTAGTGATTTTTGGAGGAGGACAAGGATCATCTGAGTGAGTGGCATTGAAAGCCTTGATGAGCTCCGAGTAGTTGGCACAGTCTTGAGCGCCAACCCAGCTTTTTCAAAGGCTGGATAGCCTTTCCTCATGATGAGATATTGGACTGATTGTCAAGATTTGCAGGAAGACAGACGCCCTCAACTTCAGCTTCCTCCGCGCCCTCAATCATGATGGGCTCTGGGTCCAAGGGGATTGCCCCCTTGAATGGGGCTAACTGAGACACATAGAGGACTGGGTGTTGCTTCCAGTGAGCGGCAATTTTAAACGAAAGGCGTCATTTCTCAAGTCTTTTCCACCAGCTGAGGACCTAATAGCTTACTTACAAACTCTTGATGGCACCTGCATGTGCAAGTGGCGCATGTCAAGCATAACGTGTGATCCTTCCTTTATTTCATGCGCTGGGAGCCATTTCTGATCTGAAAACCGCTTATAATCACTTATTGCCTTAGTTTAGTGCTATCAAACCAAGGACTGCTGACCTTATTGTGCTGTGCATGTTCAGCTTCAGCTGGTACCTCTGGGAGGAAGCATAGTCCAACTGAGAATCAAGAATTTTACCCCTAAAGTAGGCTCATATGGGGAGAAACCTGTGGAGGCATGCGTTCCATTATTATATAAGAACCGGGTGAGGAGAAGGTTGTCCGCCCAGGTATCCTGAGTGGCTGCAGGGTAGCGTTTCTAGTACTGTTCTAGGGTTAATTGACCCATTCAGTTTGGCCATCTGACTGTGGATGGTATGCAGTGGAGCAATAAGATATGATCTTTAAGATCACTAAGAGCTCATTTTGAACCTGCACCGTAATATGGCCTGCAGTTGCTATAAATCTCCTTAGGGAGTCTGAACATTGAAAACACATGGCGCACAAAGAGACGGGCAGTTTAATTTTGAAGTAATGACGGAGGAGCATGGGATAAACAGGTAAATTAGTGAAGTGGTCTATGACCACCATGATTGCTGTGAACCCCTTGATCTGGGTAGCTCAACAATAAAGTCCATGGACACTGATGTCCATGGCCCTTCAGCCTGCTGCAAGGGGTGAATAATACCATTTCTAACGAAATTGTCTGACTTGGCCCATGAGCAAGTCACACAGTCAGCGATCTATGATAGAACATCTTTTGACTACCCTGGTCAAGTAAATGTACGCTTCACTAAATTGGTGCATTTCTTTATTTCCCAGGTGACAAACTGCGGGTGGATCATGATGAGCCTGAGGTACTTTGGCTCGGAGGAGAGAGGGATCACACCCTTGACCTAAAGTGGATGATCCCCTCAGCCAGAGAATACAAAGAATGCTTTGCTGGGATAGACAGCAGCTCCAAAAGATCAACCCCTTTTGAACATGCCATTTGTGTGGCTAATTCCCACAAAATCAATGTTGATTCCAAAGCTAAGTCTGCTACTGAAACTGCAAGTCTGGGGGAGCTCCCTTCCATTTGGATTTGGGGTGTTCCCTTTCCCGTCCAAGAAGAGGGAAAAAGGCTGGAAGGTCCCCTCATCTCCCAGGGCGACCTCACTCATGTGGTGGATAAGCGGTGAGTGATGGCATACCCTTTAAGGATTCTTCCCCAAACCCCAGTTCTTACATCTGAAGAATTAATGGGGCGAATTAAGGGAATCTGTAGTGAGTTGTTAAAGAATCGGCACCCACTTGGGGAAAAGGGGCCAAGTACAATTAAAAGCTGCAAATCTTTGATGTTAATAGTTGACAATCAAATTATAGCAACAAATCCCAACAGGTGCGCGTTTTCTAAAACAAAGCATTTAATGTTGAATCCTTGGCAAAACTCGGCAATGGCATCAGGCTATTGGAAAATGTTGTTGCAGGTTTGAAACCTACCCCAGAAATATTGAGAACAAAGCCCAATTGGCGTGTACCTTCTATGAAGAATGCTCCTAGTATCAAATCATCAGAGGAACTTGCCAATGGCATCAGGCCATTAGGAAATGCTGACGCTAGTTCAAAACCCTCCCCATCTATATCAAACCCCCATCCAACAGTTCTCATTTGGTCCAACGGATGCCTGAACAACTAGGGGCGGGTGGGTTAGACGCCCCAAATCTGTTACTGACCTCATGGGATCGCCCCTATGTGGGTGGCCTTGGGAGGTTCCCACTTCCCATTGGGCAAGACGCCATCACTCTAGCGGTTTAAATAGAAGAGGATTGGCAATTTGTTCATCTGTGGATGAACTGAAAGTGACTCGGCCCACCACCAACAAAAACTTGAAGTTGGTTAAAAATGAGACGTTTTACTTCTCGCTCAAAGTTCGTTAGGTTAAGCAGTTCTTTTTTTAGTACTAGATGGTCCAAACCAGAGAGGGGGATTCATCGATGTTTATTGAATTACGCCTGGGCTCCTAAGAGCCTGAGGCGAGGAAGGGGAGGGAGGAGGCATTGAGAAAGGGAGGGGGTTTGCGCGCCAGAGACGTGCTGCAGTGACAACTGAGCGGGGGAGGGTTGGCGACATAGTGCAGACCTTCAGGGCCATCTCAAAGTGTACCTGAAAGTGGGTGATCATGTGTGGAAGGGTCCACACCTGCTGGTCAAAGGCAGCACGAAGGAAGGAGTTATGGATGGTCCAGATGGCTGTGGCATAGGCGAGGACACGGAGGGGTCGGTGGCAACCAGGCAATGTCTGCTCAAACATGAGGTCTTGCACAGGGTGTTCAGACCAGGGCTGAGCATGGAGGAGCGCGCGGGCCTTTGGCCAAAATGCGGCGACACCTGGACAGGTGAAAAAACTATGGAGGTGGGAGTCAATAGGCTCCACACAGCGGGGGCAGCTTCGGTGCTGGAAGGTAGGTCCAGTCCGGTCCCCTGTCCTGTATGAACAGTGGAGCACCCTCCATAAGGTGTTGGACACCTTTGCTGACAGGATGGGGTGATAGACGTCCTTCCACAATTCCTTAAGGTCAAATCTCACGGGGGGAGGGAGGAGCTCAAGGAGTCTTGGGAGGATGGGAGGACGATCTTGGGGTTGAGGCGAGTTGTGACAACTTGTCCATTGTGCACAATTGCATGGCGACGGGGGATGAGGCCATGGCCTTCCCTTCTGTATGGGAAGGCATGGTGGATCCGCGCGCCTACACGTTTCAGGGCAAGGAGAACCTGGTTCCAGTAGGGGGATGAGGATGGTTTCAGGCGATGGCCTGGGTGGTTTGTGAGCCACTCCCCTAATGAGGTCAGAGATGCTCTAGGAAGACCCAGAGCTGCTGACACTGACTGGCGGAGGGCGGGCGCCCATTGGGGCATGGGGGTCGCGTCCCAGCAGACAATCGGCCATAGGAACTTCAGAAAAAGAGTGTGATGGCGTGGGATCGCGTGTCCAGAAGCCCTGGCCCCCTTCATTGCAGGGTTGGGCAATGGTTGAGAGGGCCATCGGTGGATGGTTTGAGCTCCAGATCCAACAGCGGAGGAGTACATTGAGCCACGTATAAAAGGCATCTGTGAATGGGCAGACGTGCGCTAGGAACCAGACTTTGGAGAGTAGGAACACATTGGCCATCAGAGCTTAACCCTGGGGGGTGATGTGCCGCCGGTTCCAGCTGGCAATCCTGGAGTTAACTGCTGCTAGGAGCAAGTCCTCATTGTCTTTTAGCGCAACTCCTTGTTAGTTGGTGAGAACGCCCAGGTGACGGAAGGTACCGCGCACAGGTTCAATACCAAATGGTGGGGGGAAGGTGGAGGAGCCGACCTGTACAACTGTTGTCTTGGAGGAGTTGACCATGGCGTTGGACGCCTTAGTGTACCTCTCAATGGTCACAGCAGCGAGGGAAACATCCCCAGGGCAGCCAAATGCAATGGCGGTGTTATCTTCAAATGCCATGGTGCGTGTGGGGGCTTTACCTGGGACCAGAATCCCTGTTAGCTTGTCCTGTAAGGAGGCCAAGAGGGGGTCAAGGGTGATGTTAAAAAGGATAGGGCTGTGGGGGTCCCCTTGCCGGAGACCTTGTCCAACTGGTACTGCCACTGTAAAACCCATTGGCGCCAGGACTCTGGTGTGGAGCTGGTCATAGAGCGCTAATATCCAGCGCCTAGCTGCGGGGGGAGATGGAAGCGGGCCAGAGAAGCATCAATATACTTCCAGGCCACACGATCATATGCTTTCTATATATCCAGGAGAGCCACAAAGCCATTCACCTTACGAGAGTTAGCAGTCAAAGTCACGTGAAGGTCATTATAGTTGTCCCATAATGACCTCCCCGGAATAAAACCGTGCTGGGATGGGGAGAGGTGAGGTGACACCCATTTGGTGATGCGGTTGACCAGAAGCTTCGTGAAGAGCTTGTGGTCTGTGTTGATCAACGCTATGGGGCGCCAGTTCGCCAGGTTCTCACGGTCTGACTTCTTGTGAATGAGGGTCGTGATTGAGCCTCTGGAGTCGGGGAGGACCTCGCCATCCACCAAGAGTGCAGCGAAGAGGTCGCGGAGGGTTCTGGCTATCACCGCAGGTTCCAGAAGGTACACCTCGAAGGGTATTCCGTCTGGGCCTGGGGCTTTAAGCCGTGGGGATTTCAGAAGAAGCTTCCATCACCTCCTGGATGGAAATAGGCGCTAGTAGAGCCTCATCAGCCCGTGGGTCAATGGGCGTCTCTGGAGCCCGCCACAGGAAGTCTTGGATGTCCGATGGGTCCACCTGGGTGGCATGGAAGAGGCTGGAGTAGAAGCGGTGTAGTTCCTGCGTGATTTCCTCCTTATCTGAAGTAGTTGTAGTGCCAATCTTCAGTGCAGTAATATCCTGCGCTGTTGACTGAGCTTTCTGTTTCTGAAAGAAGAAGCGGGTGGGGCGTTCCCATTGAGCATAGTAACGAGATGTTGTAAAGTTTACTGCCCGTTCTTCCTTCAGTGTGAGCTCCAAGCGGAGTGCTTCCTGCGCCGCTTCCCAGTCTTCCAACCATCTGGGAGAGGGCGAAGGCTGGCAGTTTCGCTCCAGATGTCTGATTCTGGCTTCCGCCCTTTTGACTCTGGCGCGAGCTGCGGTCATCTGGGCTTTGGCACAGTTGTAAGCAACGCGGGTGATGCCCTCCTTGGTCACTGCCCATCTAGCCTTGTGGTCAAGCAGGTGGGGTGGGGGGGGTGAGAATCTCCCGGATGGTCATAGACAGCTTCTCCTTAGTGAAGGGGTTGTTGAGAAGAGCTGGGGCAACCCTAGGCCAGAACCTTCGCGACAGTCTAAGTGTGGTGGTGAGGACAACGGTGAGTGACCTGTGATCACTAAGATGGTTGTCACGAGAGATGGGAGAGGAGACGCGGCCAATTAGCAGGGGGCCAATCAGTGCCATATCTATGCGTGACGCTGACTGGAAAGCTCCTCCATCATACTGGATCATAGTCATGCAGCCTAGGCCAGACGCGGAGGGTGGAAGCGCATCTATAGAGCCACTCAGGCGAAGGAAATCCTGGAGGCGACTTGATCCAGGGCGTTCCTTTGCTGCAGGGGGGTAAGAGTCACGGACGCGACTTATGGTTGTGTTGAAATCTCCTAAGAGGACTGTATTCCGTGGGAGATTGAGTTGGACGAGCTCTTCCAAGAGCCGATTTTGCTTCTGACCTGCACTAGGCAGGTAGATGCTTGCAGCGAAGAAAGAGAAGTCAGGAGTGGTGAGTTTGGCCAGTATGAGGCGGCCACCTAGATATTGTGAAAAAGAATGGGTTTTAACCCGGGGATTCAAAACAACAAGGGCGGCATGGTTTGTCCAGAAGGAGTTGCCTCCAAACTGTTTATTCCATGAAGATTGTTCGTGGGGGAGGATATGGGGCTCCTGGACAGCAGCGATGTCAATTTTTGCTGACCTGAAGTTTCGGAGGAGGCGGGCTCTCCGCTTAAAGTCCCGCAACCCATTTGCGTTGATGGATTGCAGGGCCAGGGTGCTGCCATGGGATATCATAGCTGTTCCCCTCCATGTCCTGGGGGGGCCAGCGCTTAAACCTGCTACTGTGAGGCGGCTAGTTTTGAGTCCTTTAGCTTGGCTATTAGCTGCAATCCGTGAGGAGCGTCGAGGGTTCTGAGGGGAAGGAGAGGGTGGGGGGCGGAGGACCCAGTAAGCCAGCCTAGGATGCTGCCCCCGCTCCGTTGCAGGGGAAGGACCTGAGGGTGCTCAATGGTGACCTCCTCGGTTTCCCCATTTGATGAGTCTGAGTCCATATTCACTTCCTCCAACACTGCAAAGGAGCCGCGAAAAATGGACTGTGAGGTTGGGGTAGGACTCTTTGAGGTGGCACTTCTACCGCAGGCCGGGGGTTGCCAGTCCATGCTGGTGGGCATAGCTCCATTGGGAGCTGAGGGTTGATGCGATAAAATCGCTGGTGAAGGTTGGTGGGGGTGCC
This sequence comes from Massospora cicadina, assembly GCA_022478985.1. Taxonomy (NCBI): domain Eukaryota; kingdom Fungi; phylum Entomophthoromycota; class Entomophthoromycetes; order Entomophthorales; family Entomophthoraceae; genus Massospora; species Massospora cicadina. The sequence goes on from JAKSZP010017389.1 coordinate 20,081, forward strand.
GCGGAGCCCTGAGTGGGGGTGGCTGACGAGGGGCGCCCTGTGGGAGATGCCTTGCGCTCGGTGAGAGAGGGAGTTGACTCTGGGAGATTGGAGGGGGTGCCCACTGGAAGGGGGCATGAGCGCGAAGGTATCCCATACCAATAGTGGGGTTAGCTGTTTCAACTGCTAGGCGTAAGGCCTCAGGGGACAGGCCTTGAACGGGAACCCATTATGTGGGTTGTGGAATTGCTGCTGCGGCCACGTTGGATCGTTTTTGGCCTGTTTTAGGCCCCTAGGTGGTGGCTAAGAGGGCTTGTTTTCGAGCTATGCAGCCACTATACAAGTGTCCAAGGGTGTTACACCATAAGCACCGGGGGCGCACTTGATCAGGGTCGACAGAAAAGATCTCAGGGCATGCCCCAACTACCGCCACATGAGGAATAACCTCAATGTTGCGGGATACATTGGGGGAGGGGATGAACGACGCCCTAGCAGTGCAAGCTCTTTGAGTGGGAGCATAGTAAGAGGGGACGCTAAAGTCTACTGAAAGAAAAGACCCAAACTCCATTAAACTATGATGGAGCGCCAGTTTAAGAGACTCAGGATCAACAGTCGTTGGTAGGTTGGAAAAAGTAATTCATGAAATTTTCTCCAGGTGAGAGCCTGTGTGGGAGATGCGAAGAGATTTACGCGGAATAAAAACCTGGAGGGTGGTAGCATGGTCAGCAAGGGCAGCTTCAGTGAAGCCCATATCGATGTAGTGGCCCTCCACTGATTCATGGATGGTGGTGTTAATTGGGAATGTCTCCGCAATCGCTGCAAAGTATGAGAAATAATCCTCCGTATAGAATTCAACAGGGTTATGCCCATAATAAAGGCGAATTGCGTGGGAGAGGGTTGAGCGAGGTAGAGCTTTTTGCGCTCTAGTTTCGGCCCATTTCTTCTTAACATCAGCAATAAACGCCACTTCACGGGGATCAGCTTTGGGTAGCATTGGTGCCAGAGGTTTTTGCCACGCCTCAGTGGCTCCTTTGGTACTTTTTTGTTTGCTTTGGGCTGCAATCGCGGGTTGAGTGTGAGCTGGTGGTTTGGACAAGTTTGTGGAGTTCCCTTGTTGCTGGAATGGTATAGCAGTTGCTGGCGTCATATTAAATTGAGGGGCGGATTGTTGGGCCTCGCTAAATTGGGGAGGCCCATCCAGATTGGAATTAACTCCAGCCAATTGGGAGGAGGGCGATGTTTCATCACCATCCCAATCTATTTGGGTAAATTCAGCCCAAGTATTTGCTGTGATTTCGTGGGCAAAACTCACTGGCTGATTGGTGAATTGGTCGTTTTCAGTATATGGAAATAAAGTGCCAGCTTGAGAAGTGCCGATTATGGGGTTTAAATGGGACGGTTGAGAATGGAACTGGTGTGAAGATCCAAAATCTGAACCATTTGATCCTCTTTGGGAAGAGTAGATTGTCCCAATTTGGTGCTTAGTGAACCAGAATGTGCGGCTAATCCAGCCTTACATCTGAGGGTTTGGGGGCCAGGTTATTGTTGGGCCTCGCTAAATTGGGGAGGCCCATCCAGATTGGAATTAACTCCAGCCAATTGGGAGGATGGCGATGTTTCATCACCATCCCAATCTATTTGGGTAATTTCAGCCCGAGTATTTGCTGTGATTTAGTGGGCAAAACTCACTGGATGATTGGTGAATTGGTTATTTTCAGCATATGGAGATAAAGTGCCAATTTGAGAAGTGCCAATTACGGGGTTTAAATGGGACGGGTGAGATTGGAACTGGTGTGAAGTTTCAAAATCTGAACCATTTGAATCCTCATTGGGAAGAGTAGATTGTCCCAATTTGGTGCTTAGTGAACCAGAATGTGCGGCTAATCCAACCTTACATCTGAGGGTTTGGGGGCCAGGTAGCTGGGTATCGCCCCTCATGGAGGGAGCCAGAAACACGGCGTCAGCAATAATAGATGGGGCTGAATTAGCTGACACAATGGGGGAGGTGAATGCCTGGATGGGCTGAGTTGCATTTAACTGAGCAGACACCATTAAAACAGCGTGGGTGATGGCCTCCTTGGTTGGAGGGGACCCAGCGGGTTGGTGGGAGGCAGCGCACACAGAGCTGTTAGGCGTGCAGGTTGCAGAAGTGCGATCAGGTGAGCTGGCACTAGTTGAAGTAGCTCCAGGTTGGGGGTGGTGCCTGCTTTCATGGCTGCTGCTTGAGAGCAGGTGATTCTGGTTGACCCTGAGGTGGGTAACCGAGGGTTGCTTTGTTTGGGGGGTGGTGCTGGCTCGTTTGGCATAGCCTGCGGGTTCTTTTGAGGGGTTTCCCGCCATATTTGCTAATAGTTTTCATAAATCTCTTTAGTGGAGCTAAAAGTCAGGCTAAATTGATTTTCGAAAAGTGATGCTTAGCAGAAAGAGAAGAATAGGTTAGGCGAATCTTGAGGCCCAAATCTTAAGCTTTTCTAAGCTATTCCACAAATCAACCATCTTTATAAGAAGTCATAACACACTGAGAAAATTGACAATTATTTTTTATCTTTAATATTAATAAAAATTCTGTACCCCAAATTTAATCTTTTCCTTATGACAAAATTTAAACTCTCAAATCTGATCTCTGTTTTCCAGCTCCCAAACCCATGGGCCCTGGGGTCAGATAGCCTAATTTGCTTCCAGGTTTTATTTATATTTATGGCCTATTTGCGCTTTCTGGTGAAATCTCTCCCTGCTCAATTCAACGTCATTAAAGCAGCTGAGCCTCTGGCATTTGGGCTTTCCATTTGGGTGTTTGGGCATCCCAACTGGCAGGCCAGTCTAACTTAACTTGCTCTTTCCTGACAGAAACTATGGGATGTAACTTGTCTAGGATCTGGGTTTGGGGACTAACTGTGACGAGATCCTCATCATCTGAGTCAGTTGGACAATGTGCAGGGTTGCGGCTTAGAAAATTGGAAAGGAAATTAAGCGCTCATTTTACAAACTCATATTGGGAGTTAAAACTGCACAAATTCTGGTAGGTTTGGGCCTGCAGGTGTGCCAAATTCTGTGGCTTGCAAAAATAGTGAAAATCCTGGTGGTCCATCAACAAAGTCAACTCATGCTGAGCGCCCTGCAAGAGATACCACCAGTGGGTCAAGGCCCACGCCACAGCTGCCAGCTCCTTGTCATAGATGGCCCAGGATTGCTCAGTGGAAGAGAACTTGTGGAAAAATAAGTAACTAGGTGTTCAAACCCATTGTGCTCTTGGAGAAAGACAGCCCCTACTGCGGCAAAAGATGCATTGCATGCTACAATATAGGGTTTGGAGGGGTCCACATGTTTAAGTATGGGGGCAATAAAAACAACTCCATAATTAAATTTAATGCCTGCTGGCACTTGGCGTCCATTGAAAGTTGAACTTTCTTGCCCATGAGCAGATGGAGTGGGGCGGCTGACTGGGATAATGTGGGAGAGAATTTCTTTAGGAATATAATAGTGCCCAAAAGCTTCTCAACTGCTTTTGGGTTGTTAGAGTTGGACATTCATGAATTACATCCAGTTTTCTGCGTGGAATGGCGTACCCATCTTTTAATATGATGTTACCCGAGAATGTGACTTCCTCCCAGTAAAATTCGCATTTTGAAGGCTTAACAAACAGGTCTGCTTATGCATGACAGCCACTACCGCCTCCAAGTCCTTCACATGCTGTTTGGGAGCAGTGGAGTGTACAAAGATGTCATTAATATATGTGACTGCAGAGGTGACCTGGAGATCACCCAGCACACTATTGATTATCCTTTAGAATGTTGTGTGAGCATTTTTAAGCCCAAAAGTATCACTCAAAATTGGAATATGCCTCATCTTGTCCAGATAGCGGAAATCCATTATTTAATTTCCATAACCCAAATTTAATTGAAGACATTAACAAGATCAAATTTTTTGAGAACAGTATGACTTGGCAATCGCTCGACCAATTGTCTGTTCCAGTGGCAGTAGGTAGGGGTCATGGGCCGTGATATTGTTAAGGTGTCCATAATCCACGCAGGGACAAAGGGAACCATATCTTCTTGGCAAAGACAATGATAGAGGCTACATAAGATGTCCCTTTAAACAGCCAATTCTTCTTGAGCATGTCATCTAACCATGCATTGATGGAAGCCTCCTCCTCTGCTGTATGTGGGTACAGTAAGCAGTTTATATTCACCACCTCCATCGTTATCCAAAAACACATGTCAAATTCTGTATGTGGGGGAAGGCGGTTTGCCTTTTTGGAATCAAAAATGCTTTGATATCCCATCAACGCCTCAGGAAAAGGCAGCGGAAGACCCTTGGGAGAAACAAGAGATGTTAATAATCCATGGCCTTGAGATATTATAAGGGTATCCAAAAAGGGAAACTCGCCCTCCGCCTGACCATTAAAAATTACAGCATACTAGATTCAAGGTGATTCTCACATGCTGCTGATGTTAAAAACCCACACCCAAAAATTACTGGGACCACGAGGTTAGGTATCAATGAGAAGCAATCACAAAAACTAAACTGGCAAACTGAGAAGGGTACTGGGCGCCGCACTCTATAGAATGGCTGGTGGCTCACAAGGCACCATCACTGTAGACCCAAGTCCAGGTCTAGATCAAGCTGCTGGCCCAAGTCCATACTCATGAAGTTACCCGCTGCCCCTGTGTCAACTAAGGCCTCAAAGGACACCTGGTGTGCCCCAATACTAGTTTTCTTTGCAAACAAGTAGGCGGAATTCTGTTTATTGGCAGATACGGTCATTTCTACTGACATCAAATAGATTGCAACCAAATCAGGGGGAAGAGCAGGTTCTTATTAAGGAGCAAAATTGGGGAGAAAAGGGTTGGATCCCTTCCTCTTCAGTATGGACTTCCATTAAATTACAGACAAACGAGCCAGAGAAAACCAACTCAAGCACAGGTGCAGCATCAGGCCCTGGAACCAATATCAATACTGAAACTACCTTGAGATCAGGGCCTGAGGCTACATCAGTAAGACCAAACATGACTTTCTAACTTGAGGGCTGGAAGTGTGGCGTAGAGATGCATTAATGGAAGTCGTTGACTTGAAAATTTGATCCACTGTTCCCATAGGGGTGGACCAAACAGCGTGATGAGCAGATGCAGAATCCAAAGCAGTTTAAAAATTGCTTGTAGTACATCTCTGGGAAGTTTAAGCACTGGGACTTACTCACGGAAGGCTTCAACTAAAGAAACCATGCTAGGGGCTTCAGCTATCATGGAAAGTAATTAAAACGAACGTTCAGAACAAGTACTGGGGGTTTCAAAGCTGGTGATACTACTGCGACAAGTAAGGTGGGGTCACCTGCCTGAATAGCAGAACGCAAAAGACCTTGAACCCACTGACAGCTTCACCTTCAACCGCATCCAAAAGGGCAACACCCTGCTGAGCATTGGTCAGTGAAGCAGCATTATTTAGGTCAACTGCTGACTGCATTTGCACCTCAGCAAAGGTGTCAAGGACCTGATTTGCAACGTCTAAGGAAAGAAAACTTAAGTCCCCTACTGAAGGGTGAGCTGAGGGGAGAGTGGCTGGAAATGGGGCTACGCTACCATGGAGAGATTCCTTAAAAGCTATCCAGGAGCTGAGCAAAAAATTTGTGATGAACAAACAAACAACAGAATACAGACTACTGACTGCATGTAGATATGGTAGATGGTGACCAATGATGCATTCACCTCTATGAGGAGGCAGAAATGGCCAAAATATTGGATGATTATGTCAAGGAGATGGCAGATAATGTTTATACTGGCCTGCCAGTTGGGATGCAGAAGCCCCCAGAAGGCGAGCCAAAATTCCTGTGACATTGCCACTCAAATGGCGTTGAAGTGTACATGGAGATGAGTAACAATCAAATGCCATTGAGCCAGAAGCGTAAAAAGAAGCCCAGCAAGAAACCAAGATGCTGTGCCTCCAGACCCAACGGGCCTAGCCGTGGGGAGATGTGAGATTGGATTGGGTTGTTTAGGGCTCCCATAGGAGAACTGGGTGTGACAACATTGACAAGGGGGTGGATCTTTGCCTGGAATGGGAATAGTTGGGCCCACAGGATACTAATATCCTACTGGCGGATAGCCTCTGCAGTTGTAAGAGTTCCACAAAATTCTTAACACAATAAGACGATTTGACTGCGATAGGTCCAAAATTACTAACATGACTGCGATTGCCCAGTTGATATGAGGCCTGTGAGGCTTCATTGGAGATGTTGTGGGGTTTTTCAAAAAAAAAATTAATAAAATTTAAGTAAATTGGAGTGTGGAAAGATTTTTAATGAATTGTAAAGTAAAAAAATTGACTGTAAATCTCCTTAGTGTGTTATGACTGCTTAAATAGATGATAGACTGGGAAATAGCTTGGGAAATTCAGGATTGGGGCTCTCAAGATTTTACAAAATCTGTGAACTTTGAGTGAGGTTGAAGAAAATGAACTTAATTTAAACAAACTTTGAAAAAATCAGCAGCAGGCCAAATCACTGTTGGTTCGTCTATGGATGCTCAAATTGCGTTTTCAAAGTTTCAAAGGTAGACGTGATGGCATCTCACTAATAGGCAATGGGAACCTCCCAAGGCACCGCATGTAGGGTAGTTCCAAGAGGTCAGGAACAGGTTTGGGCGCCAAATCTGCCTGCACCCAGTCACTTTGGCATCCCTTTGACCAAGTAGTACTCATATAGGAGGATTCTGATAATTATGTGGAAAGGTTCTGAAATGGTGGTTGTTTTTGATGATGGCTCAATGCAATTGGTGAGTTCCACTAAAGATTCAACATTAGACGCTGTTAAAATTTTGGGATTTGTTTTTTGCTCGCTTCTGGCCCTAGATTTCAACTGCACAGTATCGTTGATCTTTGAATTAATTATTTGATTAAAATTGAGTAACTGGGACAATAATAGTATGAAGACTATTATAAAATTTGAATTACAAAAGCCACGTTGAGTGAAAAGTCCAATGATAAACTGGTGCTTCTTCATATTGAAGATATTCTGGTACTGGTAGGGAACACTTTCCATATTCTCTTCACGCAGAGCCAAACATAGACTTGTTAGTAACAACTTAAGGATATCTGACCCTTGCACTCTTCTCTTACAATATTAAAACAACCAATGATAACAACTTAGTTAATATCAAGTTTAAATCTGCTTTTATTAGGAAATAATTTGGGGTTTTTATAGTTAGAATTGGCACACAACTTTTTAGCTGTCCGCTGGGAATAATTTGTGCTCCTATACTGGTTTGACCCTCAGTGTTAGGCACCAAATCTCATTGGGTACTGTTGCCTTAGGTTTCTTAGGCAGCGTAATCCTCAGGTGTTCATCGGACCAAACAATTGGTATTAGGTACTTGAAACCAGTTGTTTCAGCCAATGAAAATTCTACTCTTCCTCCAGCATTCAAACATTTTGGTAATTTCTGAAAACTCCAATCTGTTCCGCTTTAAATGATTCCCTACAATTTGACTATTGGGTGTTATTCCCATATCAAATTGTTGTTTAACTTTATCAGGGATGATGCCTGACGAAATTCTCATCTGTCAGAGGCCTCAAATATCATTGGGGATGATGCCCAATGACAATTTTATTAGTCAGTGGCCTCAAATATTATTGTGGATGATGCTCAATGATAATCCCATTAATCAGCTGCTGTTGCTGATACTATATGATTAAAATTTAATCATCAAATCTACTAATCAGTTAAAAGGTTGGATTATGTGGTCATTTGAAATTCTGACATATCCCCCCTCTTGAACAGATATCCAATGGAAGATAGAGCCCTCAGGGATGGAAGTCGCCTTAGTTTGAGCTCATATTTTGTTTATCATATCTCTATGTCCTCAGTGTAGTGCAGTTCTGTCCACACTCAACGCCCATATGCTCTGCTCAGTTCAATGACTTTGTATCCTTGGTTACTACCCATTGCCACTTCTTGAGTGCAGTTCCCATGACATCATGCCACGTCAGTCCCATCCTCACATCATTTGCTGAAAGATCAACTGGTCCACCTGTACAAACCCCAGGATGGGTCTTGTTGGCACTTTTCCACCTGTACAAACCCCAGGACAGGTTCCATTGGCAATTTGGCACCTGTACAAACTCTGGATGGGTTCCGCTGGCACCTTGCCACATGTACCAACCCCAGGACAGGTCTCAACATCTCATTGATAGGGACTATTCTGGCGGATATAGTCTCAGTCCATCCTGATCCTGCTAACGCTTGGGACTCATACCCATTAATTTATCCCTTCCTCCACGCTTGGTAGGTGAGAATATCACTAGATGCATCATTGCTCAAAGTAAAATATATTTTTTTACATTTTCTATTTTATGCATCTTTTTATATATTTTTTATCTTTTTCTTTCTTTTTTCCTTTTTAGTAATTATATGTTTATTATTTCTTCCATTAAGTCCAATACTTTGATTATTTTTCGTGGACTCTATTGACTATGCGACCATCCTCAGTATTCTTTATTGTATAGGCATCATTTGCTGACTTAGCAATAATTTTGAATGGTCCCATCCATAGGGCGTCCAACTTATTTTTTCTCCCAAACCCATGGGTATCACAATAGGCTACCCTATCGCCCACCTGGTATTCTTTCAACATAGGTCAATTCTTGTCATCTATTTCCTTTGCATTGATTATTTTTCTCATTGTTGTCTCAAATGCCTGAGATTGTAATTCATTCAGGATATTAGCCAGTAAGGATAGATAATGTTCGTCACTCATTCCCAAAAATGGCTCTACTGCTGAATACAATATTGGCAGTAATGCGGCTTTCCACCTATATAACAGTTTGAATGGCATTTTCTCAGTCGCCACATGGTAACTGATATTATAAGAAAATGCGACTGAACTCAGATATACTCCCTGAGCAGAAGTTTTCCCCACAACCAATTTTTGTGATGTTGAGGCTATAGTTGCATTCACTCTTTCCACCATTCTGTTTGTTTCTGGACAATAGGGGACAGATACAACACCGCAGATTCCCATTAATTTGTTTATCCTGGGAATCACATGTGAATTAAAGTTGGTCCTACTGTCACTGAGAATAACTTAAGGGCAACCATGCTGATAGATCACTTGGTCAAGTATAAACTTCACCATACTTATTGCATCTACTTTGCTGAGGGCTTTTGTTTCGACCCATTGAGTTAAATGATCTATTGTGACGATTATATACTTCACTCCTCTAATGCTGATACTCAATGGTCCCAAAACATCTATGGACACCATGTGCCACTCAAAATCAGGGCGGACTAGATGGTACCCAATGATGTTCTTGTACGGTTTGTGAAGCTGACATTTCACACAGCAGGTTATGTAATCCGTGATATCATAGTTGATCATTCCCTATAATAATACTGGTGAATATGATCTACTGTTTTTCTTAGGCCACCATGGCTGATGACCTTATGAGTGGCTCAAATGATTTCTGCTCATTCCAATGGTTTATGAAATAAAACCCATTTTCCTTCTATAATCTTGTATAATTAATTGTTCTTAAATTTGGCATTTTCCATGGCCTTTCTTAATTGATTCCAAATTTCTTGGAATTCATCCCCAATATATCCTTTGATCATCCGCTGAAACAGTGCATCAGCCTGATGATAGATTACATGAACAACTGGCAATTGAGATAATCCATTGACATTCTGATGTACCACTCCAGCCCTGTGGATAATTTCAAAATCGTGGGCATGCAGCTTTAAAGCCATCAGGCTAACTGGCTTCTGGTTCCTTCAGGTTATGAAGCCAGCACAGGGACAAGTGGTCATATATGACTTTAAAGTGCATTCCATGTATGTAGACTCAAAATTGTTTACAGGCATGGATGACCATCAGACACTCTCGCTCTGTCACAGTATAGTTTCTTTCCACTAGTGACATTGTTTAGCTCATGTAGGCTACTGGATGTTCATCCCCAATATCATCTAATTGACTTAGAATGGCTCCAATCGCTGTTAACAAGTCATCCACTTGAAATATGAATTCCCAACTAAAATTCGGATATTTCAACACTGGGCTGCTCATGAGATATTTTTGGAGCTTATTGAACAACTTCTGGGCCTCTTCGTTCCACACAAATCCCTTTTTCTTATCCTTGAGTAGGTGAAATAAAGGTTTGGCGATTCCAGCAAAGTCTTTGATGAATTGGCAATAGTACTGACCATTCCTAAAAAGACTTGAATATCCTAAACACTTTTTGGGATTGACATCCACTTAATAGCTTCTATTTTCATGGGTTGCAGTTGTAATCTGTTAGAGTTTATAACAAACTTTAAGTATTCGAGCACTTTTTTGAAAAAATGGCATTTCCTTGGCTTAATTTTTAGATTCGCCATTGCCAACCGCTTGAAAACTTCCTCCAGATGCTCCAAATGATCTTTGAAGGTCCTACTGAAGACGTTGTTATCGTCTAAGTATACTATTATGCAGGATAGCTTCAGGTCACTAAGTATTTAATTCATAGCATGCTGAAAAGTTGCCATTGCGTTTCATAAACCTTGGGCATTCTTGTCAGCTGGTATAGTCCTTGTGCAGTAATTAATGCACATTTTCCTGATCTTCTTTTGGAAAATCAATTTGCCATTAGCCCAAAATCAGGTCCATAGCTGAAAAGTATTTTGCCTCCCCTAGGTGATCAAGTGTGTCATTGATTTGGGGTAGTGGTTAGGAATCTTTTTTAGTGACTTTATTTAGCCAGCAATAATTGATCACTACTTAATCTGATCTGTCCTTTTTTACCAATGGATTGGACTCGCCCATGGGCTCAATGATGGAACAAGTAATACATGATCCACTAACTTGCTTATTTCATCGCTGACCTCTGCTTCCACTGCTCTTAACCTACAAACAAGTCTCATTCTTATTGGTGGATATTCCCCAGTATCAACTTTGTGGAGTACATATTTGCACATACTAAGTCATGATCATTCTGAGTGAATATCATCCAATATTTTTCAAATAGTCGGAGCACATCCTCTTGCTGATTATCAATCAGATTGGCTAGCTGCTCTCAATCTAGTGATACGTTGACACTCTCAGTAACTTATGCCAGCAATCCCATTTAAGAAAACAATCCAAATTTATGAAAAGCGTATAGTTCCGCCATCAGGAGCAAGTGCAGAAATGCAATGGTCTGATTTTTTTCAATTTTCATCCGTTTTTCTCTAAGATTGGCTACAAGTACTTGTATCTCTTTGTGACCTGGCATTAAGATCCCTGGCACAACCCACGGTTTGATCCTCAATTTTTCCCAGGAATAGTAATTTCCCTATATAGCTATTCTAGAAGATTTATTGTTAGCCCGGTGTTAACTATGATTTGAGTCCCCAGCGGAATAGTGCTCACTGTGTTTGTCATTAGAGGTATCCCACGATTCTCCATAATTTCCATTAAGATTGATTTCTGTTTTCATCCAACTAGTTTATGGCGAATGGGTATAATACCACCACTATAAATTAAATTGAAAATTATTTCTTTGTCAGTGGAATTTCTCCCTTCCGTTGGTAAACCAAAGGCAACGTTTGCCCCAATATCATTATGGTTTTTTTTTGAAATTACATTTTACCACATACTTCCTCAAGTACTCCATCCCAATAAGTATATTATAGCTTGGATTGGCCAGCACTATGGCAGGAGCTGACACCATCAGCAATCCAAACCAAAGTGGTAGCGCACTGTAGGCTCCACATGAGATGGTAACATCTGGTCCAGCCATTCCATACTCTTTTTGGTGCTCCAAATCTGGTGAGATTTTCATAAATTTCACTAGTTTAGTGGAAACGATGTTGATTGGCACTCCACTATCAATTATGGCTCAGACTCTTATCCTATAGACTAGAATATTGATATAGGTACACTCCAAGTACTGCATTAAATTATTTACTGAATGGATAGCAGCCTTATTTTCTGAATCAAGTGTGTGGATTATTTGAGCGGATAAATCAGGGAATAATTCCTTGATTGCGCTGATAGGTAAAGAAATGTTTGCCTCATCCAACTTTGTTTTGACTAAGTCTTCAGGATTTTTGGCAAATCTAACTTTTTCCGCTAACTGTCATATGTAGGGTTGAGCAACCTCATTAACAATTTTGATATTGATCACCTTCTCTTTGGCTCAAGTTATGGCATTAACATCCAAGTTAACTCCCTGATGGAGCGGATCCAGTGAGTCATCATCCATGAATAGGTCAGAGATATCGATTTCTTCATTCATTATGTCAGGCGGGACAGGTTTATCAGCAGTACTAGAAAGTCCCTGATCTAGACTGCTGGTCCTTTTCCTAAATCTGAACCAATTTCTTGGGTTTAGTGAGACTAATCTGATCCTTCAGCTTTCTTTCCTGACACTGGGAAATTATATGGCCCGACTTCTTGCATTGGAGACAGTGGATTGGCAATTTGTTCACTCATTTTTGAACTTTGGGTTTACTTACCGACAAAACTCAACTCTCAGATTCTTAAATGGTTTGGCGAATTTGATAATATTTTTGAGCCTTCATTTGAATTACTTTAAAAGTATGATTGGGAGCATCAAGTGTGGCTCCGAGCATCTTCGGATGATCCACCATCTGAGAGGTCATTGTTTGAGTCACTAGCACCGCAACCATAATCTGATTCAATTCTCAGTAAGGACAAAGTGCTGACTGCATGGCTATGCTGCATCAAAATCACTTAACACATTTTCTCCTATCAAGATCTGGGCTTCTTGATAAAAATGGTCGGCAAAACTAGCCAGGGTTTTGTCTTTGAGGAATTAGATACCCATCAACTCTTGTTTATGATTTTCCATCTAAGTAGGGCTTCTAAACTCCACAATAATGGCTGCTTTTGATTCCGCGTATGACCAATTATCTCCATTGAGGTGAAATAGCACCAGATTTTGGAAGTCTGTGCTAAGGCAGTTCATTATGGTCACCACTTTTTGACAGTCCATATAGATGAACATGGTCATCTCAAATAAGTGGAAAAACGCCAGCGCTATCCCGTTGAAAGGTGGATAATTTTGGCATATTTTAAATTTCCTCAGTTGCTCCGCTTATAGAAGATCCTGACCCAGCTACTCAAGAAGCCAAGTAGTGGCTTCAGGAGTCATTTCTGACACACCAACAAATGGTTTAGGCCTGTTTTGGGGTGGAGAGGTCTTCCTGATTGGCGTTTCACATGCCTTTGCTTCAGCCTCATTTGCCTTGAATTTTTCACAATCACAATTGTGTTTTTCCAGTTCCTCCATACGCTTGGTCATCTTTGCCATCTCCTCATGAAACCGCCAGATAAAATTCCGATCCACTTACCATTCAACTTTCTGAAATAAAATTTCTTTAATGAGATTGCCCTCTTTCCACATCAAAGAGGCAACTTTCCCACACAGGTCATTATTTACTATTCCCAACTTGTTCAAGCATCTTCTATGCCTTGATCATATGCTCCTCTAAGGTACTAACATCGTCTTGAGATGCTGAGCTGAGTAAATTTTGATGGCCTGTAGTTCCACCCAGAGCTTCCGAAGCTCTTCCTTATAAGACATTGTTATTTAAATTGGCCTTTGACAACTCAACTACCCCTGTAGTGATCACCAATGTTAAAATCTTGGGCTTTGTTCATTGCTCGCTTCTGGCCCTAGATTTCAACTGCACAGATTCGTGGATCTTTGCATTAATTATTTGATTAAAATTGAGTAACTGGGGCAATAATAATATGAAGACTATTATTAAAGTTGAATTACAAAAGCCACGTTGAGTGAAAAGTCCAATGATAGACTGGTGCTTCTTCATCTTGAAAATATTCTGTTAATGGTAGGGAACACTTTCCATATTCTAAACACGCAGAGCCAAGCAGAGACTTGATAGTAACAACTTAAGGATATCTGACCCTTGCACTCTTCTCTTAAGATTAATGTTAAAACAACCTATGTTAAAACAACTTAGTTAATATCAAGTTTGAATCTGCTTTTATTAGGGAATAATTTGGGGTTTATATAAGCTAGAATTTGGCACACAACTTTTCAGCTGTCCGCTTGGAATTATCTGTGCTCCTATACTGGTTTGAACCTCAGTGTTAGGCACCAAATCTCGTTGGGTACTGTTGCCTTGAGTTTCTTAGGCAGCGTAAACCTCAGGTGTTTGGTAGACCAAACAATTGGTATTAGGTACTTGAAACCAATAGTTTTAGCTGATGACGATTCTACTCTTCCTCCAGCATTCAAATGTTTTGGTAGTCTCTGATGACTCCAATCCATTCATCTCTATATGATTCCCTTATATTCAGCTATTGGGTGTTATTCCCATATCAAACTATTGTTTAATTTTATCAGGGATGATGCCTGACGAAATTCTCATTTGTCAGAGGCCTCAAATATCATCGGGGATGATGCACAATGATAAATTCATTATTTGGCGGCCTCAATTATCCTTGGGGATGATGCCTGATGATAATCCCATTAATTGGCCACTGTTGCTGGTCCTACATGATTATAATTTAATCATCAAATCTATTAATCAGTTAAAAGGTTGGATTATGTGGTCATCTGAAATTCTGACAGACTCTTTCTTCCCCAAAGGTACACGCCTGTCAGGACTAGTTCCTGATATTTTCATGGAGGGTTTCAAAAAGGCGACAATAAATCCCAAGGCCTGAAGCCATTGGTAAGTTTTTCTAACAATTTGATACTTGACACTTCATTTACCAAAAGTATGCACCCATCAGGCTTTGTTGCCAAAGGTCTGGGTCTCCTGGGCCTTGATGCCAAAGGCCTGCTGCCATGGACTTCATGTGGACCTTTTACCCCTATGGTTTGCCAACTTTCTGAGATCTTGGCACAAATTCCCTTAATTTACCATACTATTTTGGCTGAAGTTAATGCGGGGATGGGTGGCGGGGTCCTCAAAGAGAAAGCTAATACCCATCACTTGTCCGCCACATGGGCGAGGTCTCCCTGTGAGATGAGAGTGGCATCTGGCCGTCTTGGACCCTTTTTCGATGGGAATAAGAACGCCACCCAGTCCAAGTGAATGGGGTGCTCCCCCAGAGTTTATGGTATTGATAACACTAAAGCCTTAACCATAACTTTTAATGAGCGCCTCATGCACCAAAAGGAAATGTTTCAACGCTTGATAGAATCTAACGTTATTCTGAGGACTTCCAGATGTTTTTTAGAAGAAGCTATATTTCCTAGGGCACGCTATCTCTCAATTTGGGATTCAACTTCTCCAAGATAAGGTTAAAGCTATATCCAAGATGCCTGCTCTTAAAACCCTTTGAAATAACCAGGTGTTTCTGTACATGATGGAGTTTTACCATCAATTTATCCTCAACTTTTATCAGCTTAGTGAGCCCCTCATCCGCCTATTGGCTAAGAACAATCCCTTCAATTGGGATGCTGAACAGAAGGCCGCGTTAGAGACTCTGAAGAAGTTATTACAACAAATACTGATCCTCCACCACCATGACTATGGAAAACCCATCATGTTGCTCACTGTTGCTTTGATTACGCTGTGGGAGCTATCTTGGCTCAACTGGACAAGCCTGGGGTCGATCATCCCATGTCCTACTTCATCAAGATGTTCTTGTAAGATGAACGCAACTACAGCGTCACTGAGAATTAGTTCATTGCTGTTTTGCTCGCTGTATGATACTATCGCCCTTTCTTATATGGGACTTCATTCAAAGTGGCTACTGACCTCGTTTCCTATATTTGGTTACCAATATGAAGGATCCCACTAAACGGTTAGCTCATTGGGCCTTGAAGCTCCAGCATTACGCTATAACAATTGAGAATTGGGCTGGAACTTGTCACGTGAACGTTGATGGGTTGACGCTGCTGCCTATCCTTCACTTAGACAATAGTGAAGCTGAGAGGTTACATGACCTAGTAATGACTCATGGTTCTTGGGATGATGAGTATTAATCCTACAGAAGATGCTAGCTTGGCACTCCCATAACACCAAGGTGGAGAGCGGGAAGTTATATATAAAAAAAGTAGGGGCAAACTGGTTGCCCTATCTCCGGCTGTCAGAGCAAGTACCTGTAAACTTGAAGTGCATTTCTAATCTAGGGCATAGCGGAGTACAAAAAGCCTATGAGTGTGTCAAAGAGCGCTACTACTGGGAGAGCGTAATGGAAACCAAAACTGAGGTCCTGGATACCTGTATGACCTGTAGAAAGCAATCTAGCACATGACCCGGTATCAGTACCAACCACTGCTTCTCAACAGACCTTTCACATGATAAGCCTAGATGTGTTTGGTCCTCTACCCAGACTACTGGTGGAAATCAATATATCTTAGTAGTCATAGGACACTTTACTAAAGGTGTTGAAGCTTTGCCCTACCTTCTCAAAATTGCCAAAGCCACGGCCCTTCCTCCATCAGTGTAATTTCACTCACCATGGTTGCCCTCAGGTCCTGATATATGACAATGGGAAACTTTACCTCCAGAATGGTAAAGATCATATCCACCACCATGGGAGCGCAACAGCTCTTCTTGAACCCCTATTACCCATCTACATATGGTATCATAGAAAGAGCCAATGGAACCCTGTCATCTATACTATAAAAAATTGACACTTTTTGTAAGTCCATGGGAGCGCCCCCTCCATTTAGATTGGGGTGTTCTTTTTCACATTCAATAAGAGTTAAGAAGGCCAGCGGCCCCCTCATCTCCCAGGGCGACCTTGCTATTGTGGTAATGAGTGGTTGGTGATGGCGTACCCTTTGAAGATTCCGCCCCCACCCCAGTTCTTACAACCAAAGAATTAATGGAGCGAATTAAGGGAATCTGTAGAAAGTTGGAAATAAATTGAAACCTGCTTGGGGAAAAGGGGCTGATTATGATGAACAGTGGCATATCTTTAATGTTGATAGAAGACAATCACAAAATCTCGTCAACAAAGCCTGATGGGTGCAAAATTTTGGTAACCAAAGCATCTAGTGTCTGATCTTCAGCAAAAATTGCCAATGGCATTGGGCCATTGGGAAATTCTGATGCCAGTTTGGAACCCTCCCCAGAAGTATTGAAACCCCATCCAACATTATTTGTTTGGTTTAACAGATGCCAAAGCAACTGGATGTTGGCGGATTGGGTGTCCCGAACCCATTTGCAATCTCTGGTCATCCCCTACATGGGGTGGCCTTGGGAAGTTCCTGCTGCCCATTGGGCAAGATGCCATTGCTCTAGCCATTATAACTGAAGAAAATCGGCAATTTGGGCATCTGTGGATGAACCAACAGCGACTTGCCTGCTACCAACAATTTCAAAGTCAGTTCAAAATAATTCATTTTCCCCTTTCTCAAAGTTCTCCACATTAAGCAAATCTTGAAGGCTCCAATCCTGAGCTTTTATAAGCTATTCCTCAAATCAATTGTCTATTTAAGCAGTCGTAACAAAATGAGAAAATTGAAAGTTATTTTCTAATTCTATAAATTCAATAAAAATATGTACCCCTAAATTTGATTTCTTTCCCTATGATGAAATTTAAACCTCACATTATGATTTTACTTTTCCCAGAACCTAAATCCATGGGCCTTGGGCTGTGACAGCCTGGTTCATTGCCAGTTTGTTATTCACAATTACAACCTATTGCGTTTGCTGGTAAATTTTCTCACTGCACAATTTATTGTCATTTGAGCAGCAGCGCCACTGTCATTTGGGCTTGTCTTCTGCATGTTCGGGCATCCAGACTGGCAGGACAGTCTAAACTTTATCTGCCGTCATAATGACATAATCAACCATCCCTTACTTTCCACCCTTTCCGCCCTCCTCATCAAGATTGGTGCAGCAGTGGTCATCTTCTACCAGATGAATGTAAAGTTGATATCTCATCTTCTGTTGTTTGTCTGGCTAATTGCCAATTTTGTTTGCTTCTCCCAGAGGGTTGTGAAGGAGTTTTGCTATGGCTGCACTGCCCAGTGCCTTCAAATTTTTACTTAGTACATCATCAAAAGGGGATATTCATACTTGAAGCTGCCAACTTGTCCTCGGTTTCTGAGCTTGACTCCAAATCAGTATCAATATTGATTCTAAAAGCTGACGCTTCCCCTGCGCTCATGTTAGTTTATAATAGCACACCAGCTTATAAATCATCGGTTGTCCAGCCTGGAGGGAAAATGATTCAAACCCTTTACCACACCATATCTGCTTCTATTGCAAATCTTGTTATTTCCCCTGATTTAGTTTCAATCTCTTCCTTATCAACAGATATGACCGTATCATCCAATAACCAGAATTCTTACTATTTCTTATTACCAATGAAAATTAGTATTGGGGCACTCCAGGTGTCTTTTAAGGCCTTGGTTGACACAGGGGTAGCGGGTAACTTCATGAGTATGGACTTGGCCCAGCAGCTCGATCTAGACTTGGACGAGGGGCCATTGGTGTTGGTTGCATTGTCAGCCGCCCAAACCTCCTTCAGAGTCTGGTGCCCCATGCCTTTCTCAGTCCACCATTTTAGTTTTTGTGATTGCTTCTCTGCGATACCCAACCTTGTGTTCCCAGTGATTTTGGGTGTGAATTGGTGGCGTTGCCAGCATGTGAGAATTCACCTGGAGACAAACACGCTGTCCTTCTCCAAGAATCAGGTGAGGGCGAGTTTCCATTGCTGAACACCATCACTAAAGCTTGTGACCGTGGTTCTACTACAACCCTTGTTTCCCCTGTTAATCTCCGCTGGATTTTCCTGATGCGTTGATGGTCTATCAGATCATCTCTTAATCTTACAAGGCTAACAGCCTTCTTCCTCATACAGAATTAGATTTAATTTTTAGAAAATGGCGCAAGTGATGAAATAAACTGTTCACTATACCCGCATATGTCAGAGGAGTATGTGGCCCTCGTTGCATGATTGGATGACACGCTCAAGAAAGGTTGGCTGTTTATGAGACATCTCCAGTTGCCTCTCCCATTGACTTTGCCAAAAAGGCAGATGGGTCACTTCATCCCTTCATGGATTATGGTCACCTTAATAAGATAACGATCCATGACCCCTACCCACTTCCATTGGAGAATACCATTGGCCAGGCGATTTCCAAGTCACACGTGTTCTCAAAAGCTGATCTTACTAATGTCTTTTATCAAATTTGGGTGATGGAAGGTCAGGAATGGTTTACCGCTATCTGTACAAAATGAGGCAGATTCCATTTTCTAGTGATGCCCTTTGGGATGAAGAACGCGCTGCAATATTCCCTAAAATGATCAATAGCGTGCTAGGGGTTCTCAGATTCTCCTGCGCAGTTGCATTTATTGATGATTTCTTGGTAGTTTCCCCTCCCCCAAACAAAATGCAAAGGATATGGAGGCGGTGGTAGCTGTTTTGCATAAATATGGGCTGTGTCAAACCATCAAAATGTGAATTCTACAGGGAAGAGATTATTCTCTTGGGGAATCTCAGCTTTAAAGATTATTATGCCATCACGCCCAGTAAATTGGATGCCATCCACAAGTGGCCAACTACTCAACTCAGAAGCAATCAAAAGCTTCTTGGGCACCATTATCTTTTTGAAGAAATTCTCTCCCACACTCTCACAGTTGACCGCACCACTGCATCTGCTTACCTGCAAAAACTTACATTTGCGCTGGACGCCCAAGTACCAGCAGGCATTTAAATCTCTTAAAGAGGTGTTCTTGTCACCACCAATCCTCAAGCATCCAGATACTTCAAAAACCCTATATTGTAGCGTGTGATGTGTCTTCAGCTGTGGTAGGGGCTTTCTTGCTCCAGGAGCACAATGGATTGGAACACCTATTCGCTTACTATTCCCGCAAGTTTCCTTCAACTGAGCAATCCTGGGCCATCTACAACAAGGAGTTGGCAGCCGTGGCATGGGCCTTGACCCACTGACAATATCTCTTACAGGGTGCTCTGCACGAGTTGACTGTGCATATTGACCATCAAGCTCTATTGTGTGTCTGCAAGTCACAGAAGTTGGCGCACCGTCAGGCCCAAACCTACCAGGACTTTTGCAGCTTGAACTTCAAATATGAGTTTGTGAATGGAGCCCTAAACGTCCTTCCAATTTCTTAGTCAAAATCCTGCATTTTACCTAATGGATTCAATGAAGCGTATCTCATCACGGTCATTTCCCCACTCAAATCTTGACAATTGTCCCTCCCACAGTTTCAGCAGCAGATTTAGCTCCAGACATGCCTTTAATGTCATTGGTCTTAGCTGTGCAATTGGCATGTGCTGAGGGGGTGGAACTTATGGAACGGTTGTCCCTCCCAGCTTCCAAGTATTCCTTATATCTGTTGGCTGAGGGGCTCATCCAGTTTAGGTCACAGGTGTGGGTTCTGAACCTCCTCTGAGACAAAATAGTTCAGGCTCATCATAATCCCCCCACAGTGAGTCACCCAGGAAATAAGAAATGCATCAATCTAGTGAAACGTACCTACAACTAGCTTGGCTTGTCAAAGGACGTTCCCGCCTGGATTGCCAACTGTGTGACATGTGCGCGGTCCAAGTCAGACCAGTCTGGTAAAAATGGTCTTCTTCACCTCTTGCAGCAGGCAGAGGGCATGTGGACATCAGTGTCAGTGGACTTTATTGTTGAGCTGCCCAGTTCAAGGAGTTTACAGAAGTTATGGTGGTTGTAGACCGCTTCACTAAATTCTCCCTGTTCATACCATGCTCCTTCACTATTACTTCTGAATAAACAGCCCACCTATTTGTGCGCCATGTGTTTTAAATTTTCATGCTCCCACAGGAAATTAGCAGTGACCGTAGGGCCCAATTTATGGCGCGTTTTTAAAATGAGCTCAAGACAATCTCTAAATTAAGCTCTGCCGCTTTACCACATACCATCCACAATCAGATGGTCAGACTGAACGAGTTAATCAGATCTTAGAGCAGTATCTACGGTGCTATACTTCAGCTGCTCAGGATACCTGGGCAGGCGATCTACCCCTCACCCAGTTTGCATACAACAATGGAACGCATGCGTCCATTGGCTTCTCCCCATATGAAACAACCTTGGGGTATAATCCTCATTCTCGGTTGGCCCTTGCCTTCGTCCAGATGTACCAGCTGCAGCCAATAATGCTCAACATATTCAGGACACACAGTCCCTGGTTTGGGAGAATTTAACTAAAGCCTTAAGAAATTAAATATGGTTTGCAAATTTGAAAGTGGCTCCCAGCTCATGAGATAAAGGTGGGGGCATAAGTCATACTTGGCACACGCCACTTGTGAATGCAGGCGCCCACGTGCAAGTTTGCAAGTAAATGCTTTGTTCCCCATTTGGTGTATAAGATTTAGGGAATGGCGCCTTCCGTCTGAAGTTACCACCCCCACTGGAAGCAACATACAGTGATCCTTGTCTCTCAGCTGTCCCCATTCAAGGGAGCAATTCCAGGAGATTCAGAGCCCATTGTAATTGAAGGCGCGGAGGAAGCTGTGGTAGTGGATATCCTGGCATCCCAACTATCATACAGGTCAATCCAGTAATTAGTCATGTAAAAGGCTTTCCAGACTATGAGAATAGCTTTGTTGGCGCGCAGGACTATATTAACTGCTCAGAGCTCATTGAGGATTTCCATGCCACCCACTCAGATGCTCCCTGTCCTCCTCCCAAAATTGCTATGCGAATAGCAATTAAGTTTCCCAAGGCCCACAAGAATGTGGCCCTCACTCAATTCCCCAAGGTTGGTGCCCCCTTTGGCAAAAGGGAAGGGTAATATAAGTCTGGGAGCGCCCCCTCCATTTGGATTGGGGAATGTTCCCTTTTCCATCCAAGAAGGGTCCAAGTTGGCTGGTGGCTTCCCTTATCTCCCAGTGCGATCTTACTCATGTGGTGGATGAGCGGTGGGTGACAGCGCTCCCTATGAGGATTCCACCCCCAACCCCAGTTCTTACATCCAAAGGATTAATGGGTTGAATTGAGGGTATCTGTAGCGATTTGGCAATGAATTGGCATCCACTTTGGGTAAAGGGGCCAAGTATGATGAACAGCTGCAAAATCTTCAATGCTAATTGTTGACAATCGCAAAACTTTGGCAACAAAGCCTGATGGGTGCACAATTCTGGTAACCAAAGCATCTAGTGTCAAATCTTCAAGGGGAGGATACCCCAGTGGTAGAATAGGGACCTCTACCACTGCCTCCCCGAGTTTGATTCTGGTAAAGGAACTTTGGGTAGGGGATGACTAGACTGTGTTGGCGTTGCACACCAATGCCTCAAACTGAGATAGTGAATAGCAAAGGCAGTCCATGGAGTTCCTGGCCTATCATACGCCATGCATAGTGGTTTTCCAGATTTTATCCTCCTTTCCCATTCATTCTTTTTCCCTTCAATCAGTGCAGTATCATCCACAGGTCATCCCACCTCAAATAAAAATTAAAATTATTGTCAAATCTTTGTCAAAAATCTATAATGGCATTGGGCATTGTAAGTGTTGTTGCAGGTTTGAAACTCACCCCAAAAATATTGAGAACAAAGCCTGAAAGGCATGTACCTTCTTTAAAAATGCGTTCAATGTCAAATTGTTGAAAGAACTTTCCAATGGCTTGGGCCATTGGGAAATTCTGACGCTAGTTTGAAACCCTCCTCAGCAGCATTGAAACCCCCCATCTGACATTTCTTATTGGGATCAACGGATGCTGGAGAGATTGGATGTGGGAGGGTTGGATATCCCAAACCAATTCATAACCTCATGGGACCGCCCCTACATGTGGTGACCTTGGGATGTTCCCGCTGCCCGTTGGGCGAGATGCCATCATTCTAGCCATTATATCTGAAGAAAATCGGTAAATTTGGGCGTCCATGGATGAGGATACAGCGACTTGGCCTGCTACCAACAATTTTGAAGTCAGTTCAAAATAATTCATTTTCCCCCTTTCTCAAAGTTCGCCAGGTTAAGCAAATCATGAGGGCCCCAATCCTGAGCTTTTCTAAGATATTCCCTAAATCAATTGTCTATTTAAGCAGTCATAAAACAATAAGAAAATTGACAGTTGATTTTCTAATCTTATAAATTCAATAAAAATTTTGTACCCCTAAATTTGTTTTCTTTCCCTAAGATAAAATTTAAACTTCTCATTCAGACCTTACTTTTCCCAGCACCTTTACCATGGGCACTGGGGCTGTGACACCCTGGTTTGTTACCTGATTGTTATTCACCCTTATGACCTATTGGTGTTAAAATGGGAAATTCTCTCACTGCACAATTAAGTCATTTGAGAAGCAGCGCCTCTGGCATTTGGGCTTACCTTCTGGGTGTTTGGGAATCCAGACTTTCAGGCCGGTCTAAACTTTATCTGCCGCCAATATGACACTTCAGACCCTCAACACTGGGATCTATACTTACCAAATGCCCTCATGACCAACCGTATCAGTTACACTAGATCCTCAAATGTCTCCTTTCCATGTGTTGTATGGTTGAGAACCTGGGGTGCTAGCTTTATTAGCCAAGTACACTTTCTCTTCTAGAGCTGGTGATCCTATGCAAATCATGAAGAAGTTTACTCAACACATGATCCAGCTGCAATCTGAGGCTATAACCAATTTTACAAAAACAGTTACTAAAGAGGTCCAAGATGTCATAGTTGGAAAATGATATCATCTTAGGGGCCAACGTTAGAGATAAAGATGCTTTCAGAGAGGCCATGAAGGTGAAGTTAGCAGGCCTCCTTGACCTCAAGCATACCATAGACAAACGCCGGGTGAAGGCTAAATATGCCCAAGTTGGTCCTATGGAAGCAAGCAAAGTTCAGCCCTGTATGAGAGTAGGGGCATTAAAATGAACTAGCACTAATATGATGGAAAACAGTTCACTTCATTTTTGGGTGAACGGGGTTCTAAAAACCGTTCAGTTTTTGCATTATCCAGCTTGGGTCAGCCATTTTTACAATCAATCACCCAAGTTTGGTCTATCACTCTTTATAGCATTTTGCTCAATGGAAGCATGCACCTATTGGTGTGCCTCTTCTTTGACCCGCTTCTCTCAATTGATTGTTTTGCCAAATTTCCTTAAATTTCCCATGTTGAGACCAATATTTCTTGTTGGTCAACTTCTCCCCATAAATAAAATCCCTCACTAAGTACACCATTTTCCAATTATAATATCTTTGACGATCCTGTGCGTGGACCTCTTTGCGGAGGTCTCAGACTATGTTAACCTTTCTTTTAAAATATGATAATATTATCCTCTTGTGCACCGTTGGTTCGCCCAGGTTCCCTCAAATCTGGGACGCTTACCCATTCTTACTCTGTTCACCGTGTCATGTTTGGTTGATTATTTACACAAACAATAGACCTCCTTTGCTTGAGTTATTATTGCTCTACCACCCTCTGCTGGGCTCTAGGAACTTTCATACTAGCGACTATTTTCCTGGCATTGGACCTGTGCACCACACACCTCCACGTTAGAAATAGGAGAGTTATAGGCACTCTCCTTACATTAGTTGACCAACCACTTATTTTTATGTGCATAAACTTTTTCCGTGTGGGACTTTCACAAAGCATAAACGGTGTGCGCCAGCTGTAAGCTTCAGCTGTGGTTATCTGTTCCGCTGTTTCATCTTTTTCATGGGATTGGAGCATCTCGCGTTATTTTTGCTGCCTCCAACTGGAGAGTACCCACCCTTTTTGCTCATACCTGGTGGATACGGATGTTTCATGGTCTGGAAGTAATGATTCCCCAATTTTCTGCCAGAATTTATAAAATTAATTTAGACAAACTGGTTTTACTTTGGCAGCATGTTCAGTTGGTGCCGGAGGAATCTTTGCAGATGGGCCTGGGGGTGTTGGCCTTGGATAACGTCAGGCAATCCGTTGCTGTTATAGGAATAGGGTCTTTTGCATCTAAAAACGCGTTTTTGAACAGAGTAACCATATATACCTTAATCTGTATTTGCTCTCTTATGGCTCAGAGATGGAACCTACTCCTGTGTATCAAATCACCCCAAAACCCACGTTTGACCTCTTCTATGATTCGCAGCACTCAGGAGGTTAAAAAGGAGCTGCGTTTAAAACTTAAAGATGTTTATGCTTCTGCTGAAGATCTGGTGGGATATGTGGCCTCAGTAGTAGGAGCGGCCAAATATCCTTCTCCATTCTTTAATCCAAAAACATATTAGGGTGACATGTTAATGCCACTTGAGTTTGTTGGTGAAGTACTGACTTTTTCTGCTAAAAAAAAAGACCATTCGGGGTATTTTCTACTGACTGCTACCCTTTCCTCCCCATTAGGGAAATTTAGCACCACGATTCTGGTGGATACAGGAGCTTCTGAAAACTTTATTGACCAAAGCCTAGCCGACTATCTTGAGTTGAGTTATGTACTAGGTGGTATGGTTAGATAAGGGCTTCCCAAGGTATTCTCACGCTGAATATTTGGGGTTTAGTGGACTACCAAGTTGGCAACTATCATCTTTCTGACCACTTTCAAGCTATCAAAAACCTCTTTTATCCCATTATTTTGGGTGAGTGGTGGCGAAAGTTTGATGTCAGGACTAACTTGAAAGAAAACACCCTATCCCACACATTAAAAAATGGTCGCGCATTAGTTGTTATTTTGTCTGAGGCTAACATCCAGGGGGATTTTCCCCACTGGCCCAACACTCACACTCTCAGTCTCGCCCCAATGCTGAAGCCCTCTATGGAGGCTCCCCTACCTTCTTGTTTGGAGAGTTTGGAATCTTCCTTTGATGCAGCTTCAGCTAATGCACTACCCAATAATTCCATGTTTGATTGTGAGTTTAAGATCACTGTGGATCTGGTGCGTATATCCTCCCCTATTACCCCTTGACTGTCCTGGAGGAAGAGGCTTTAGATGTGTGGATGAAGGAGCAGTTAGCCAAAGGCGCAATTTTCAGCGTACCTCCCATGTTTGCCCCCCACTCTCTTTGTGGAGAAGGCCGACGGAACTTTATGCCCTCATGTAGATTATGGGAATCTAAACAATTTTACTGTACCAGACCTACATCCCATCACTTTGGATTCACAGATTGTGCGTTACATGGAGAAGGCTAAATTCTTCTCCAAACTGGATTTCCTCAATGCGTTCAATCAGATTTTGATAAAGAAGGGACAGGATTGGTTAACCGCATTCTGTAATAGAAAAGGATTTTCAGTTTCAGGTCATGCCCTTTGAGATTAAGAATGCCCCTGCTATCTTTCAACACGCATTGATGCTGCGTTGTGGGACTTGTTAGAGGTATGCGTGGTTGTCTACATGGACAATTCCTGGTGTTTTCCCCTGATCATGAGTCACACACAGTCACCTTTGGAAAGTGGCGGAGAATTTAAGGGCAACCCGCCTTATGTTAAAGATCAGCAAGTGGGAATTCTTCAAGCTTGATGTCACTTTTCTGGGCAACGTCGTGTTTGACCTAAGACACATGATAACTCCAGACGAGGAGAAGGCGATTCGTGAGTGGCCAACCCCACTTCAGTCAAGCTTTTGAGGAGTTTTTTGGGGACGTGTACATTCCTCAAGAAATTCACGCCCAATCTTTCCGAGATGGCGGCGGCCTTATATAAGGCTAGTGGTGCAAAAGTGCTTCATTGGTCCCCTGCTTTGGAGGATGTTTTCTAAGCAGTAAAGTGCACCCTGTTGTCCACGTCCTACGCCACGTTGACCCTTCAAAAAGAGTTCATAGTTTCTACGGATGCCTCCAACTTTGCCATAGTGGCTGCATTGTTACAAGTAGGTGAAGATTGGATAGAGCATCCGTGGGTTATGTTCCAGGAAAATTTCTTTGCCTGAGTTAAATTACGCTGTTTTTTGACTAAGAGTTACTAGCAGTTGTGGAGGCGCTGACTTATTGGCGTCACCACTTGCATGGCTCATCCCAACCTTTGCGTGTATTTACAGATCACCGTACCTTGCTGTACTACCGCGCTCCTCATGTCCTAACCCCACATCAGACCCGTTGATATGAGACCCTTGCCTTTTTGCATTTTCTTATGAGTTCACCAAGGGCAAGGAGAATGCTTTGGAGAATGCTTTGAGCCACAAACCTGCTTTAGCTCCTGACCCAAAGGAGGCAGAGGTTCATAACATCCAGTTGATGATTCCGCCGGGTAAGATTTTATCTCAAATTCCTGTTTCCTCTGCCAACACGCCAGTGCTTGCACCTCTGAAAAATGTGATGGAATACAGTATGTTCATACGGGTAGTCCTTTCTCAGCTGCTATCAGCCAAAAAAAACTATGGTACTTTCTAAGAGCGCTTTGAATCAGGAGGATATATCCAGGGGTTATCACGTAAAGGATGAGATGGTGTGGTTTCAGGGGCGCCTATGGGTTCCTGCGGGACCACTGTGCCCGAAAATCATCCTGGACCATCATGATGGAATCACCATTGGTCATCCTTGGAAAGCAAAGATTTTGGAGTTAATATGACGCACCTACAATTGGAAGGGATTGCCTGCTTAGGTGGGCAGGTATTATAGAGAGTGCCTAGTCTGCAATCAAATGAAACCAAAATAGTTAAGCTTTAGCGGGTTTGCTGGTACCAGTCCAAAAGGCTGAAGGGCTCTGGACTTCCTTATCGGTGGTTTTCATTGTGGAATTACCTGTCTCTGATGTTTATGTTGCCATCATGGTGGTGGTGGACCGTCTTACGAAGTTAGCCCATTTTATTCCTTGCAGAATGACAATAACCGCGGCTGAGATGGCTAAGCTCTTCGTCACTCATATGTTTGCGCTTCATGGTGTTCCCCAAGAAATTATCAGTGACTGGGGACCCCAGTTTAACTCCATCTTTTGGGAAAAGTTGTGTAAGACTCTTCAGATTCTCCCCTTTATTCAACTGCCTATCACCCCAATCAGATGGGCAGACTGAACGAGTGAACCAGTGCTTGGAGCAGTTTCTGCGGTGTTACACTGCCGCGGATCATTATGATTGGGTTTATCACCTTCCTATGGCCCAATTTAGCTACAACAACACTTTGCATTCTTCAGTTGGTTGTTCCTAATTTTTCGCCAACCATGGTTGTAACCCCACCTTTAGCATGGAGCCCAGATGTGTTCTAAGGTTGAAGCGGTGGTGGACTTTTCCAAGACTATCATGAAGGTCCACCATGGAGTTTCCACGAGTTTGTAGGCGGCAATGCAAGTATATAAGGAGAACGCTGATGGTAAGCGCTGAGTGGGTCCAGCGTACAAGGAAGGGGACTTTATGATGCTTGATGCTCATAACATCCCTATCAAGCAGCCATGAAAAAAGCTGTGACCAAAGAGGATTGGCCCTTGCCGTGTTGTTAGAAAGGTGGGCCATGCCTCATACCAGTTGGATCTTCCCTCTTCGTTTCAGATCTTCTCTGTATTTTATGAGAGCAAATTGGCATTATTTGAGGGTCCCCCACCTGAGACTCTCAAGGCTTATCTCGTGGATGGGGCGCCAGAGTGGGAAGTGGATGAAATAGTAGACTCCCGCCGTGTTAAAAGAAGGCTTGAGTACCTGGTATCCTGGAAGGGTTTTGACACTGCAGAGAACAGTTGGGTACCAGCACGT
This sequence comes from Massospora cicadina, assembly GCA_022478985.1. NCBI lineage: Eukaryota > Fungi > Entomophthoromycota > Entomophthoromycetes > Entomophthorales > Entomophthoraceae > Massospora > Massospora cicadina. The sequence goes on from JAKSZP010017389.1 coordinate 48,530, forward strand.
GACTGTGTGCATGCCCAAGACTTGATTGAAGCCTTCCATAAGCGTTTCCCCCAGGCTGCTGGATCTCAACCAAAGCAAACCGTTGCTGCAATGAATTTGGCCCCACCCCACAAGAACTTCTCCCTGGCGTAAGCCCCTGGAGGGGGGTGAGCCCCATTGGGAGGAGAGGGTAATGTCATGGTTGGAAAATGACATCATCCCTGGGACCAACGTTAGAGATAAAGATGCTTGCAGAGAGGCCAAGAAGGTGAAGTTAGCAGGCCTCCTTGACCTCAAGTATACCATAGAAAAACGCTGGGTGAAGGCTAAATATGCCCAAGTTAGTCCTATGGAAGCAAGCAAAGTTCAGCCCTGTATGAGAGTAGGGGCATTAAAATGAACTAGCACTAATATGTAGGAAAACAGTTCATTTCATTTTTGGGTGAACGGAGTTCTAGAACCCGTTCAGTTTTTGCATTATCCAGCTTAGATCAGCCAATTTTACAATCAATCACCCAAGTTTGGTCTATTACTCTTTATAACATTTTGCTCAATGGAAGCATGCACCTATTGGCGTGCCTCTTCTTTGACCCGCTTCTCTCAATTGATTGTTTTGCCAAATTTCCTTAAATTTCCCATGTTGAGACCAATATTTCTTGTTGGTTAACTTCTCTCCATAAATAAAATCCCTCCATAAGTACACCATTTTCCAATTATAATATCTTGGACGATCCTGTGCGTGGACCTCTTTGTGGAGGTCTCACACTATGTTAACCTTTCTCTTTAAAAATATAATAAGGTTATCCCCTTGTGCACCGTTGTTTCGCCTAGGTTCCCTCCAACCTGGGACGCTTACCCATTCTTACTCTGTTCACCGTGTCATTTTTGGTTGATTATTCACACAAACAATCTCCTTCCATTTGCTTGAGTTATTATTGCTCCAGCACCCTCTGCTGGGCTCTAGGAACTTTCATACTAGTGACTATTTTCCTGTCATTGTCCCTGTGCACCACACACCTCCACGTTGGAAACAAGAGAATTATAGACACTCTCCTTACACAAGCAGCTAATGAGCTTTGGCCCCCTCTTCCCTCTTCCAAGTGTCAGACTTGGTACTGTATTATCACAATCAGATCACTCCTAGAAGTCAAAATGCTCGGGTCTATCTGGTAAGAACCTTTTTAAGTTACTTTATAAGTAAGTGGATGAGTACTCCATCAAATCCTTACCTCTGGAGTTACCATTAACTGAGTCCATAGCCAGTTCTTGCACCCTTATTCTCCCCCTTTAACACTCTTGAAGGGGTAATGGCAAACAATTAAATGTTCAATAAAGTGAAAAACTGTTTTTGGTTGTTAAATTTAAGTGTTTAGTAGAGCTCGCTGGTGCTTTTTTGTGCTTAAATATAACAATTTGGGGATAAATACTACTTATTTCAAAACTAATTAAATACTAATAATATTAAAAAACTGGGTCTTTATATAATTTTATTAGCCATTATCAGGGGATAAAAAACAAATTCTCTTAATAATTTAATTATTAGTATTAAAGTGTCAAGGCTTGAAGTTTGGATTTCTTAGTAAATTTCAAAACAGGTAATATAGGCAGTGGACCTATTAAATTGTTCAAAACTCGCCTTACTTCAGGAAAGAGCCAATGGAGGGCGATGGCAGGCAGTTTAGATCTGTGAGGTAGGGTTTTGCTATATTTTACCCAATCATTTGATGGGAAAATTTTTGCACTTGTTTGGACCCCATCCAACCCTATAAAAGGGGCCAGTCTCTGCGGTGTAGGCTGTACCAAAATAGAAGTGGTCTGGAAAGGAGCCTCTGATGAGCTATCCAGATTCAGTCAACAATTTGGTGAAATCCAACCGCCTGAACTATTTTGTTTGCCAAGAATTATTAGAAGTTTTACCCTGATTCAAAGAAACACTGGGAATTGACCAAGTACTTTTTGGCCAAATTTTCATTATTTACCTCTGAACCTCTCTTTTTTAATACACAAACTTGTAATTGTCTGGGCTTTTCTTTCTCGTAACAATCACTTTAGTTACTACGATTTGATTTGAACAGCAAATTTGGATAATCAGACACAGGAAAGATGGGCGACTTTAATAACAAAAATAATACAACATGGGCGAGCGTCGCAGCAAGCGGTGCGCTTAATGGTGCAACTAAGGGCAAGAAACGCCCTGGAGGGGGACCAGGAACCCAATCTGCAAAGAAATTGCAAACTCAGACACCATCTGGGTTTATGGTATTTACTGTAAAGCACGCGCAATACATGTACATTCAATTCAACCAACCTTTTCAAAGGTGGAACACGGGATCAGACTCTTCCTTGGGGATGAGTCACCAACCCTGTGGGAGAAAACATGTGAGGCACAGCCCTCACTTTTCCTCACGCGGTGTATGTAGCCACCAACAACATGGGCCGCAGCTGGATCGATATTGGTTTTGAAACAGCTGATGAAGCTGATGCCGCAGCAAAAATCTGCGTGGAAATTGCCCTCCCTGAGGGCAAAAAAAATTGTGTGCACCGCGCGCACCAGATGGAACAAAGCAAAAACTTTGTTTATCTCCTTTGACTCGCTCCCCACCAACCTTCCTTGTAAGGTAATCAAGGAGGAGCTCTGAAAAGATCTTGTGGCCTATGGAGAAATCCAACAACTTGAATTACAGCGATTTTGCTTAATGCCCAATTTGTGCACGGGCAAAGCTATCACTGTAATCAACCCCTTCCCAGAAGTGGAAGAGGATTTATCCAGAATTCCCCGCGCAGCAGAATTTCACTTTGCAGATGGGGGCCAGTCAGCTGCATTCTGAGTTACACTGGAACGCGCACCACCCATTTGCAACCACTGTGGCTCACTGGTCCACAAGGAACATGCTTACCCTGTAAAAGAGGGCTTAATGGAAAATGATTTTTGTGAAGAAGCTATGGACGAAGATAATGAAAACTTCGCCAAAATGACTGATGGCCACCACCCATTCCGCTGGGGTAAAGGTGGACTATACTCCATCGTGGACCCAGTTACAAGTAAACAGCGTAAAGCAGCACAAAAAGCCCGCAAGAGAGCAGCAGCTGAAGCGGCGGCACACGCGGAATCCGCCATTAACCACGGACAAATTCAGGAGGATATTTCAGATATCCACCGAACCAACCAATCAGAACAATATGCCCAGGTCAAAAATTTTCATAGTAACCAGACTGAGCCACAAAGCGTCATCAGTCATGCACATACTGAGGAACAATGCAACCGCAATTTGGGTGAAAATGCGGTGCACAATGCAACAAAGTTGAACCTCAAAAATATATAATCCGATCAACAACCTGCATCAAATCAACATGAGACCTGTGCAGGAAAAGTTGATGCAAATGCAAAAAACCGCAATTCCCTTGAATCATTGGGTCAGATCAAGGGAACCAACAATGGCAGTGAAAGAGTTGGAGTACAGACGCGGAGCATGGCCAAAATGAGCTGTGGTGGGATAGGACCAGAGGGTCCTCCCAACTGCTCCTGAGGCGCCACGGGCACCTCAGTGTCAATAGGGACGTTAAATATTGCGGGAGCCAGGGATCATATGTCCCAAGCCAAAAAGCTGGCATTCCTGCGAAAACCTCTTGTAGACATCTTGGCCAACCAAGAAACCCACTGCCTACAAGGGGAAGAAGAATCCTGGTCAACCAGGGTCGCACCATCACAATCAGTATGGACATCTCACTGTGGGGTGATAGTCCAAAACAACAAAAAATTTAAAATTACAAATTCATCATCACACTTGCACGGTTGAGTCCTGGTAGCAACAATCACATGCCAAGATGAAATAATTTCGTTAGCATGTATCTACACACCGTACACTGCAACTGAGAGAAAAAAAAATTTGAAAAAATTTCTACCCTCACCCTCCCACCAGATATCATCATGTTAGGCGATTTCAACTGCTGAGATAACCCCAATACAGATCGATGGCCTAATCCCAGGGGATACCCACCTGGACACATTGTATATCGCACAATGAAGGCATCTCTTGGCTTACAGGATGCTCTTTCTCCCAATTCACCAATCCTTCCCCATATGACAAGACCCAACATATGTGAGGGACTGCTCATATCAATGAGTCGTATTGACCACATCCTCATCCCACAATCCCACCACTCAAGAATCTCTAAATTTACAACAAAAAAGATCAATTTCTAATCACCGATTAGTTACAGTGCAGTTAGCGCCAACCCAATCCCACACACGGGTGTCGCCTTAAAGAAAGCTTCACCCAGAAAATATAAGATTGCCTGAGATATCTGACTGGGTTGAAAACAAGGCTACAAACCCAGAATTCACAACCCCATTCATTTCAGATCCCATTGGAACATGGGAAAATTTCAAATAAGATTTAATCAACAAAACCTGACATATTGCATCACGCAAGTACACCGCGGACACAGCCACAATCAAGCGTACCTTGGCAGAACTAGACCACCTGGAAATAAATACTCCGAGATCTAGCTATAGCCCTAATTGGGGATGCAAATGGGCAGAAATTTCAGCCCGACTTAGCAATCTCATCTTTGAACACCAACACAGAATCAAAGTATTGAACAAAGGTAAGTTCATAAAGGAAGGCGAAACCTGTTTGACATAATTTTTCCGCCAATTCCACTCCCACAGAAACCAGCCCACATGCACACAGGTCTGCAAGACCAATGGCATTGTGGCAACTGACCCTGAGGAGGTCAAGGTGGAAGTACACCACTATTACACCAAATTATATTGCGATATGCCAACAGATCCACAAAAAATTAAAGAATTTATTCAAACTGCCAAGATACAAAGTACACCACCAAATTACAATATACTATTCCTTATCACATGGGAGGAGCTTTGAGAAACAATTCGCGGTGCACCACGTAGGAAATGCCCAGGGCCTGATGGGATACCCTACGAATTTTAAAAAAATATTCTAACAAATCGCCCCCCTCCTATTGGCGTTAATGAACCAGAGTTTGTTGGAAACACGCCTATTACCAGGAGGCCATGAATCCTACGTTATAACCTTGTATAAAAAGGGTGACAAGTTGGACCTGGCCAACTGGTGCCCAATTGCACTCTCCAACACTGACACAAAAATTCTAACAAAAATTCTAGCAGCTAGATTAGGCGCAATTGCATCTGACGTCCTATCACCCAACCAGTTTGGGTTTATACCAGGGCGTTCAATATGGAACAACATTCACTCTGTTGCAAATATTTGCCAATCCAAAGCGACTGGTGCCCTGGTCTTCTTGTATCAGGAAAAATGGTATGACCGTGTTAGCTGGCCATACCTAAAAGAATATCTACATGCCTTCAAACTCCCACCAAGAGAACATAAAATGGGTGATTCTCCTAACAGAATCTGCAACCATGGCTGTATGTGGCCCTGGATTCCTAACAAACAAGATTAAACCACACAGAGGGCCCAAATAAGGGGATCCCCTCAGCCCACTGCTATACTTTTTAGCTTTGACCCGCTCCTCCGAGTAACTGACTCACGTCTCATGGGGATAACCGCACAAGGACAACCAACAGTCAAGATACTGGCCTTTGCAGATGACTGCGTAGCAGGTATAGCAAACAATGAAGATGCCCGACAGCTGTAACACACTCTAGAGGAATACTCCAAGGTGAGCAATGCATCGCTCAACAAAAGGAAGACAGAAATCATCCTCTTAGGCAAATACACAAACAATTGGGCCACAACATCAGAACCTCACACTAACACTCGAAGAAAAAACCCAATTATATTACCCTTTGCAACACCTCCCACCACCACTCCTGTCCAACACCTTGGAATCTGGCTAGAATCAGGGGGATATGCTAATGAGACAATGGAAAGTAACCTGTTACAACGGGTATCCAAACGCGTCGCCTCCCTCAAGGGAAGAACCCCAGGACTAACAGGACGAGTTACAGTTGCTAACTCGCTCATCCTTCCAATACTGTGGTACCAGGCCCATGCAATAGCCTTCTCAACTATCTTTATATCCTCAATTCGCGCGCTTATCCAGGGCTGGCTATGGCCTGGCTCTCGCCCTCCTATACGGATGGAAACACTATTTGGCCCACGCTCAAGCAGAGGCATGGGACTAATAGATTTTGAGAGCCATGCCAATCACATCCTAAGTACCTGGATAAAGGAAATCCTTGCTCCAGACCTCCCGCAACAACATTGGTCCAGAGCAGCAAGGACTAACTTTGCACAGGCGCTCAAATTAACCAACCCACATAGTCCACCCAGACTACTTTCATACCTTGCCAAGCACCCTACTGCAACGGGTCCACATGGAACCTCCCCTCATTTCAAACATATCCTCCAAACTATCCGCCGTATGGGATGGACCATAGAGAACATGGGTACTATACAGGGAAGGGGACGACCCAGCCCCCAATTCAAATTATAAAACCCAGAAAACCACCCCCAGAGGGATATGCTCGCAACAACCCCAAGCATAGCTAGGATAGAATACCTAGATATGCTGGATATTCCCTATGATTTAACCACACAGAAAGCAATGTGGAAAATGACACACCACCCACTCCTACAACCAAGGATAAGAGCAAACGCCTGGTGCTGTTTGAGAAGGACCTATAGGATGGCGGACCGCTCCAACTCCCTCCACAAAACATGTGCAGTATGTGGAGGGGAGGGATCCCTACATCACCGCCTAGAAACATGCCCCCCAACCAAAGCTATATGGCAGGAAGTCGCACACCTGCTCAAGATTCAAAACGAACAGAAATTCTCAATATCAAAAAGTATCTTTGCGCTCCAGATCAAGTCACCAATCCCATCTACCCTCCGCTCCCTAATAATACCCATTGCAATGTGGACAATACACACAATTGCATTATATGCGTTCAAGGGCACGGTCCCAACCATTCATGGGATTATTAACAGATTCCATGTCCACTTACTAGAGCACTTCCAAGCCTGGCTCTATGGATATATGAGACCAAGACAAAAAGCGCTCATAGAATCATGGTTCCCACTCTGGTTCCTCCACACAGACCCTTTCCTTCACACCTGCTCCATAGCAGGGTAAACCCCCTCGGAGTAGTGCACCAACCCCCATACCTGGCAGTCTTGCTGACAACAGGGGTAACTTGAGTACCCTGGGGTGCCCAATTTTTATATTTCTTAGTTATTCTCTTAGTTTCACATATATTCGGTAATGTCTGTCCCCTGGTCAGCTTACCTCGGTTAAATAAAAACTTAAAATTGTCTGAAAGGTGTTAAATAAGTCTAATATTGCACAAAAACTTTGTCCAATTCTCAATGGAATCCCCAAATCAGGTTAACACTTCTACCCCCACTCCTCAGCCAGATAGCCCTATTGTTAATAGTAGGGTTACACCAAATCTGCAGCAGAATCAATGGAGTCATTCTGAGGTTCCTCCCCATCCCATCTGAAGGGTAGTGTCAAGAGAGTGTCTGTAACTCTCTCGTTCCCAGCAAGGTGATGTGGGATGCAAACCCACATTGCTAGGGAACTAGCTGTTAGGAGAATGGGAAGGAAGGCACCTCGAATGGTGCCAGTGCAAAGGGTACCCCAGGAAAGGGTGTAAAGAGCAACATATAATACCAGGTAAGTAAGAAACATCACCACTTGAGTGGACCCCAGAGGGGCGTCCATGATCAAGTGTAGCTTGGCGTCAGGGGGCTTGGGTGCCTCGATCTGGAGGGGACCTGGGCGGCCCACAGGAGACCCTGGGATTTTGGTAAATTGTGAGATAAGGTAGTGGCCCACATGGTTGGAGACCTCCCCAAAGAGGTCCACCACCAAGTTTGCCCAAGGAACCATTGATAAAAAAACGTAAAATAACGGGGATTTTTATTTAAGAAAAGTTGATCAACAAGGAATGTTGGTCATGAAAACATATTTAAAGTGGACCAGGGAAATTCAGGTTCTGCGAAAAGTGCGCCCAAGCCTTGACGCTTTAATAAACAGACGCTTCCATCCGTTTTAATAAAATACACCAAAAGTGCCTTCACTTGAGTAATTGATTGAAGCCATATTTTACCTGAGCTCAAAATTTTATAGCTGGAGTGGGACTCGAACCCTTGCTCTCCAATAAACCAAATTGAACCGTCATCATTTGTAATGTAAATCATTTGTTTTAGTGCCTGGGCCAAGATCAGAGGCTGGGCGTTTTGCACCCCAATAGTATCAACCTGGGCATGCTTGGCTTGCACCCAGCGTTGATCTAAGGTGTGCTTCAGGTCAGGGAGAGCCTGAAGTTTCACCTTCTGGGCCTCCTGTCACCCAGCCTTATCTCTAGCATCAGTTCCCACTATCATGTCATCCAACTATGACAGGTAGTTCAAACTCCTAAGTGGAGACCACCCCATTTTATAGACCCAGAGGGGGTCCCAAAAATTGAAGACTTTTTCCCCTAATTTGATTGGCTTAATTATATTAAATCCTTGCCCCATGTGTTCATCTTACCTGTTATCAACCTACCATCTGAAGTCAAGTTGAAGCAAGGCAAAACTTGAGAGCTCTTATAGGTCAGGATACCATATTTTCTAATTAAGCTACACTCAGCATATAATGAATTTTCTTGCCCATTAATTTCTAGCCTCAAATCACTTGAAATGCCCAAATGTGATAGTTTAATTGTGGTTTGCTTTTACCCTTAGTTTTCACTTGAAAAATTTCTATAAAACCCAATCTCCTATTACTAAAAATATCTTTAAATTCAAGTGGTATTAAAGTTCCCCTAAAGTCTTTAACAGCAGCTGAGTTTTGATACTATTGCCTTTACTGAACTTTTAGAATCCTGTGCAAAAGGCACCAGCGAGCAGCAAATCAGCCATGATTTTAACAGACTTCTATATATTTCACTGTCACTCCATTCTTTCCCTTTCTACCTTTTAGTCTAGATAAAAAGAACCTTGAAAAATTAAATTTTATTTGTGAATTTAAGAAGTCTGCTAGACATTTAGTGATTATGATTCTTATATTTGGAAATTATTGAAAAAGCTCATGGTTGCCCTATTCTTTTTGGATCTTAAAATATGGATGGATGCACCAGAGGTGTTCTAGCTGGTGTTATGAGTGGTAATTCATCTTGAGTTCCAGTTCAGTCTTAATATTATCAGCTTTTTCTATTATAGTTCTACTTATAATTGAAGGGGTTAAGTATGCCCAAACCTGTTGTGGGTAAACTTGCTTTCAGTGGTGGAGGGAAATATAATTGGAAGGGCTTCAAACCCAAGCATATGATGGAAAATTTAGTTCCAATGGTTACCAATTTATCATTATCAACAAACCCCAAGTTGGTGGCAGAGTTAGAGGGGGAGAAGAGTGGTCACAAACTTCCTGATGGCAACAGCTTCTTACTGCCACCATCTACAGACCCCCCCCCAAATTTTCTGTGCCAACTTCAGGGTATTGAAAATGGAAGGTAGGGGAGCAATCTTTAGGGGGTATGCCATCACCCATCTCTTGTCTACCACATGGGCTAAATTGCTTTTGGAAACAAGAGGGAAGGCCACCTTCTTAAACCCCTTTTTATCCTGAATGGATACTCCTCACAGTTGAGGTGCAGGGGGTACTCCTCAGGTCTTACAATGGGTATAGGAGCAATATCAATAAGACAAGTAATTAATATCATAAATGCACAACAATATGATATAGTACATAGTAATAATTATATTTTTATAAATTGAGAGTACTATAATATTTTCAACTTTTTAGATAAGCTAGAAGATCAATTTAACTATTTTGAAGACTAAATAACTTTTTAGTCAAAAAAGTAAATTTTATTTTATAATACTGTGATCAAAGCTATAGACCAAGACTTGTAATTTTATCTGCTTTCCTAACTAAATTTTAAAAAAATAAAATAAAAAACGGTTTACTTTCTATTTAGATTAGTCACAAATGTTAATAGTATTTATGTAGATGGAGCTGCACGCAGACCAATCTATATATATAAAAATGAATGTCTGTTAAGGGAGGATACCCCAGTGGTAGAGTATAGACCCTCTACCACTGCCTCCCGAGTTTGATCCCGGTAATGGACTTTGGGTAGGGGACGATTTTGACTGTGTTGGTTTTGCGCGCCAATGCCCCAAACCGAGATAGCAAATAGCAAAGGCGGTCCATGGAGTTCCTGGCCTATCATACGCCGCGCATGGAGGTTTTCCGGGTTTTATCCTCCTTTCCCATTTTCTTCACTTCCCTAATCGGTGCGGTATTGTCCCCAGGTCGGCCCACCTCGAATAAAATTTAAAATTTAAAATGAATGTCTGTTTGTCTGTATGTATGTATGTCCCAAATGCATTCCTATACCACTCATCCACTTGTGATGAAACTTTGGTGAGTTGTTGCGTGCATGCCTGATAAGGTTTATGAATTTTAAAGGATAATATTTTAATAGTAAAATAAAAAGTTTTATATGTAACAAGTGAAAATCCTATATATAATTTGATGGTATTTGCTATATTGTTACAGTTGAGCAGTTTGACATTCAGCTAATTTGGTTTTTCAAATGGTTTTGTAAAGTGTTTAGTGGTCATTTGGGTATTTAACAAGTTTATCTAAATCAAAACTTTGAATCAAAAGTCCAATTGCTTTTAAAGATACCTCCTCTAGCATAATCAGCTCAGCTTTTGGCTCTAAACTTCAACTCTATAATTATCAGTTGTTCAAATCCTGGCATAATCACTTTTTATACACTTTTCTTAAACTCACGGTCAATTCTATCTGTCTGTAATCAAATCTTACAAGCTCTATTTCAGACACTTATTGTTGGATTATACCTTATTCACCATTACTCTCAAAAATACTAAAAGCACACACATCAATATTGAGTATTGCAACTTGGTGAAATCAATCAAGTACATTTGCAAATATGTCAATAAAGTAAGTGATATGGCAGTTTTTGGAGTGGGAGATGCAATTGTATCTATCAATGAAATTGACCAATATCAACTGGGATGCTACATTAGTAGCAATGAAGCAGTATGGCACATTTTAATATTTTCTATCCATGAAGAATATCCAACAGTTATTCATTTGGCAGTGCACCTTGAAAATAGACAGTGCATGTACTTCACAACAGAAAATTCACGTGCAAGAGCATTGTCACCACTGCCAACAACATTAACTGTATTTTTCTCATTGTGTGGGGATGATATGTTTGCAAAGATGCTACTTTACTCTGAAGTGCCAACATACTACATATGGAATGCATCAGCAAAAAAGTTTCAATATCACAAACAAGCCAAAGCAGTTGAAGGATATCCCAACTTATATTCAGCTGCTGCATTAGGCTGTCTGTACACTGTTCACCCAAACAATGCAGAATGCTTTTACTTGCAGTTACTGTTAATTGTTGTATGTGGACCAATATCCTTCCAAGAATTGAGAACAGTAAACAGTCAAGTATGTGCCACTTATTGTGAAGCTTGCCAAGAATTAAATCTTCTTGAAAATGATGCACATTGGGACACTTCATTCACTGATGCATCGAATACTGCTCACCCACAGCAAATATGCATAATATTTGCAATTATATTGACAATGTGCTTCCCATCAAATTCAAAAGATCTTTAGTAAAAATACAAAGACTACATGAGTGAAGACATCCTACATTGTTTGCATGCAATGAATCAAAATTCAGATATTCAATTCATACTAAACATGTATAATGAGGCATTGGTTTCAATTGAGGACACATGTTTAATAATTGCTAACAAATCACTGGTACAATTTGGAATGGCTGCACCAAATCGATCTGCAAATGACCTTTTTGATCATGATTTGCAATGAGAAACCCACTTTGATATTGATGAATTGGGTATATTTTTTCAAATGAATCTTCCAAAATTGGTTCCAGAATAATGCATAGTGTATGGCAGAATTATGCATGCAATTACAAGCCAAAGTGGGAGATTGTATTTTCTAGATGCGCCTGGAGGCACAGGCAAAACTTTTCTCATTTCACTTTTTTGGCAACCATACAATCACAAAAAAATATTGCACTGGCAATTGCATCATCTGGAATTGTGGCAACTCTTTTGGATGGTGGCTGAACAGCGCATTCAGCACTGAAATTGCCGTTGAATATGCAAATCACTGAGATACCCATATGCAATATCAAGAAGAATTCTGGAATGGGTAAATTACTCCAATCATGTCAACTCATTATATGGGATGAATGTACTATGGCACACAAAAAAGCATTGGAAGCACTTTATCGTACACTAAAAGATTTGAGAGGAAATGAACAGCTCTTTGGTAGCGCACTCATTTTATTGTCTGGTGATTTTCAACAAATTCTACCAGTTATACCATATTCAACACCCGCTGATGAACTTAACGCATGTCTCAAATCATCAGTTTTATGGCGACACGTACAGAAATTAACTTTGAAGACCAATATGCGTGTACATCTATAACATGATGCATCTGCTGAAATTTTGCAAAACAACAGTTGGATATTGAGAATGGGAAAATGGCAATAAATCCACACAATGTATCGCATTGCCAACAAACTTCTGTAAAATCACAGCAACCACAGATGAATTGATTCACAAAGTTTTCCCAAATATTGCACAGAATTATAAAAATCATCAGTGGCTAAGTTCATGTGCTATACTAGCAGCCAAAAACAATGATGTCAATGCCATCAATTTCAGCATTCAAAATGAAATACCAGGTAAAGTGACAACATATCAGTCCATTGATACTGTAATGAATCAAGATGAAGTTGTCAATTATCCAACTGAATTTTTGAATTCACTTGCTTTTCCAGGTATGCCGCCGCATGTTTTAACATTGAAAATTGGCGTGCCTATCATTCTTCTCTGAAATATCAATCCACCACAGCTTTGCAATGGTACCAGGCTTTCAGTGAAAAAGATGATAAACAATATCATTGAAGCTACAATCTTAAATGGAAAATTTAAACGAGAAGATATACTGTTGCCACACATCCCAATGATTCCAACAGATATGCCATTTGAATTCAGACATTTGCAGTTTCCAGTGCGACTCGCATTTGCAATGACCATCAACAAAGTACAGGGACAATCGCTACAAGTGTGTGGACTAAATTTGAAAAATCCATGCTTCTCACATTGACAGCTGTGTGTGGGCTGCTCTCGCGTCGGAAAACCTTCTGATTTATTCATGTATGCACCAGATGGAAAAACAAAAAATATTGTGTATCCAAAAGCGCTTCAATAAACAGAATTAAAACACAAACACTTTCTATCTTTGAGTGGCATTGCAATGCATGTCGGGTACTCATACTAATACTATCACGTTAATTTGAAAACCACGCAAACAAAGTTGTGGGCAACAGCTATTTATTTATAAGAAGCCTACTTTAATTGAACTTTATTAATCAAACTAACGGTTTCATTATGTACAACATGAAACTCCGTGGCAAAGCACGGGTATTCTGCTAGTTTAGTATATAAATATCTTTAGAAAAGGGAACTAAAATTGTGTATTTGGAATGAAATATTAGGTACACTACCGGCTTAAATAAAAATATTTTCTATTGCAATGTTTGGCGGATATGATAGTTGACGTTGCTCCCCAATACCCCGAACTGAGATAGCGAATAGCAAGGCAGTCTATGGAGTTTCTGGCCTATTAGACCCCGCGTGTGGAGGCTTACCGGGATTTATCCTCCTTTTCCGTTGATTTCAATTTCCCCATTTTCCCATTAGTCGGAGCGGTATCATCCCCAGGTCGGCCTACCTCGAATAATTTAAGTTTGGCATTTATGAAAGGCCATAGTTGATAGAATTACTACATTTATACTGTTAGCTCAACTATGAGCCTTAAGCTTTAAACTAGAATAATTAAATTTGGTTTCTATTTAAATCAAATCTAACCTAAACAAAACAAAATCTAGTCCACTCAATAGGTTTTTCTGACTTCCAACTTTACAGCTTTTCTTAACTTGACAACTGCTGAGAAAACTTTAGATGAGCACACTGAAAAATCCTACGGTGTTGGAGTTGGCTTTGAAGCATATTTCCGATGGTTTAAAAAGCTTTAAATTTGAGGTACTTTATTTAACTTCTGCGCTACTAGCTTTCTTATCTTTAAATTAAGAAACCTTATTTTATGGGGATAAGCGGGGCTCAGGGTTCAGGTATTTCTTTTCACTGCTTTTGTTAAATCGAAACCGCTTTTTAGCTTTTTTGTAGCAAGTAAGGGTGTTTTTACTAAAAGAATTTAAAGCCTTAATTAGTATTTTTCCTTATTCTTCATTTGGGCCGAACCCAGCTTTTTTAATAGACGCAATTGGAATACCTGTTGATTTAAGGTGGTTCCCTTTAAAAATTATACATCTTTGTAATACCTCATGCACTATCTTGATTACCTAAATTAGTATATAGCATTTGCAGCAATTTTGCCTGCGCGAATTAATGTAATTTACCAGTACCATTAATAAATCAACCTTATTAGTTCTTTTGGTTTTATAAAAACGAGCAAGATAGTCATCGAGTTTTATGTTAATTTTAAAACGACTTTTTTATATGCTGTGAAACGAAACTTGAAATAAGAAGAAAATCTATTTGTTAAGTGTTGACTTTAGTTATTCAAGTAAATTTTAGTATGACGTTGACTTGCCAGCCTTAAAATGTTTTTGCTGTATTATTTATAAAAGATTAGAAGTGAATGATATTTTTAAAAGGAAATTTTACAATTTTGACTAGATAAGAAAATTGTAAAGTAGGACTTTAGAAGTGCTTAAATTTGATAGTTGTCGCGCTTCTTGATTCATCTCACATCAATTTTTGAGTTGTCCTGTTTTTGGAAATCCTGTCACAGAACAAATTATGTTTTGTTTTAACAATTATAAAAAGGCAAAACAACGGTTACTAGGAAACTTCGCGAGCAGCTTTCTACATCGCCTCACAACCTAAAGGTGGTTTCCTTCTCTCTCGATGATTTCTATCTCAGTCGAATTAATCAAGAGAGGCTTAGCAATATCTATAAAGATAATAAGCTTCTAGAATTCAGAGGTAATCCCGGGACTCTATGACTTAAAGCTTCTAAATGCAACATTGGAGCAGCTTATAAAAGGAAAATGTCGCTTTGTTTCGGTCCCATCGTACTGTAAAATTGCGCATGGCGGGCTTGGCGATCGGAATCCTCAGCATCTTTGGAATGAGGTTGAGCTTCCAATTGATGTTATTCTTTTTGAAGGATGGATGCTGGGGTTCCGGCCGCTAGATCCTTGCAAACTTTTTGAAGTCCTTACTCATGATTATTCAAAAAATTGTATTGGTGACCATTTTAAAGCTAAGGGGCTAATCCCGCACTTTCAACTTTATCCTAGTTCGG
Organism: Massospora cicadina; assembly: GCA_022478985.1. Taxonomy (NCBI): domain Eukaryota; kingdom Fungi; phylum Entomophthoromycota; class Entomophthoromycetes; order Entomophthorales; family Entomophthoraceae; genus Massospora; species Massospora cicadina. The sequence goes on from JAKSZP010017389.1 coordinate 63,872, forward strand.
CCGTCTATCAGATTAATGATAAACTTGGTCAATACTGTCAAATCTGGGATCAATTCAACTCCATGATTATGCTTTATCCTGATAACCTGGAAAATATTTATCCTTGGAGATGGGAGCAAGAATTAAATGAGGGTCTAAATTATACTCAGGTTCGTGATTTTGTTGATAGATTCATGCCTGCATATGAGCTTTATTTGAAGGAAGCTTGCGTTCATAATCCTCATCTTTTGAAAATCACGCTTGATATGGAGCGCAATGTCAAAGTTTGGGAATTATTTGATTAAATTCTATAATATCTATCACTCGTTACCATTTTTGTATTTTTAATCATCTAAATCTCTTTTGGCGTTAGTACTGAACTCATTTAGACCACTAAATAATTTTTTTGACAAATATTCATCTTGGGTAGTACATGTTAGGATTAAACAAGGTTTTATCGGATTATTATAAGAAGTAAACCGGTGTATTGTTTTTGAATAAAGCTTAAATAAACTTACCGCTACGTTTATTTTTTGTAATAGATTAAAAAATTATGTTAAACATATGTACCATACATACGAAAACATCACTTTTATGTCAATTTAGTGTTCATAGAGCTGTTAATGCAATGTAAAGTTCTATGTAAAGTTGAAGATAAAGCTATGAAACATGTGGCTTGCAAGTTTTTTCCAGGTAGTCATGTACTAGTGTGACGCACCTGTTCATACCAGTAAAATGCAAACAAATTGTGCAACAACAGTCATATGACAAGCCACAAAAATGGAAAGTTTGTCAGATATTCTTTTTTGTGCACTACGTCTGCAATTAGAAATAGTTTACACAGGATGACAGCTAATGTAATTTCTAATAGTTTCTATTATGCTAACAAAAGCATGCAGTCAAATAAAAGCATACCTAGATTGCTTTTCACAGTCATGCCAATGATAATTAATCTGTAGAAATATATTTTTTATTTTTAATAAGAAGACCCGTGAGACCTTTCGAATCAAAAATAAAAAGAGTAAAAACAAATATTATGTGAGGAGCCTAATTTAAATTCTACCCATATTAAGACAAGCTCCTACCTACCCTAGCATAGCAGAGGGAAATGATAAATGATATGGATAAACTTTCTTTATTTGTATCTCTAATGATACCCATTCCAATGCAGCTAAAAATGTTTGGGATACTGATAGGATGAAAGCCAAGAAGACCAAAGGAACAAATTTCATTAAGAATGTCTGCATCTACAATAATTGCCAAATAATTTGCAAGCTCCTCCTCAGTTTTTAATTTATAGTTAAATAATTTAATCAAAGCATCATCAGATTGATGACTTAGTTTCTTTATTGACTTAAGCTGTAATGTTCCTCTGCAACAACCCGAACCATTACACTTGTACTTTAATATGCTTGTCTAAATTCACCTTAAATTGCTACTCAAAATCATTCAGAATTTAGATTTAGAATTTTAACTGGTAGATCTTATGTGAATTTGTTTATGTAAATTCTCTTGGAAATGTCCTCCAGCTTCCTAAAATATTCCTTGCTATATCATGAGTATATCTATAACTACCTTTCCTTTAACTTGACAGTATCTTAACTTATCATAAAGTACAAACTTTTATTCTGAAAAAAGTAGCCATTTTTATCAGGTTCTGCCCAACCAATTATTAGGTCATACTTTTTAAGCTTCTCCAAAACCTTTCATAAGTTTGTCACCAATAGAGATGATACTAAGATAAATACCATTGATTGGTTATTTTTTGTAAAATATAATCTAAAAAAAGTTCAAGAGCAATCTTAAAATGCTTAAACAATATTACTTGTCAGATTTTAAAAAAGAACATCAGATAAGGTTGATTAACTGGCCTAATGTGTAAGTCCTAGGGCCCAGCCCCTGTGCCTGGACAGGGACTAGCATCCCTTCAGAACCAAAAGGGGTCCAAAGGCCCAGGTGGACCCTCTGTCACAGTTAAGTGACTTGGCACACATGGTAGATGAGCACTGGGTCACTGCTTTACCCCCTAAGGATCCCCTACGCCTGCCTCTTCCCCCCTCCTCTACCCTGTTAAAGTTGAGAGAGGATGTTTGCAGAGAGGTTTCCCAAGACAGGGGCCACAGGCACCTGGGACTCACCCCTCCCTTAGCAATTTTTGCCAAAATTTATAAAAACACAGGTCACAATGACCTCAAGGCCTGGTTTGAAAATTTTGGGCCATGGTAGTGGTCAGGACTGCCTGAGATAAAATCAAATTGGGCCACAAATTGGGCACCATATTGGTCATTGAATGGGCTGGCAAGATGATATCAGCCCTCTGGAATGGATTTGGGCAGTTTGGGATGCATGACCAGCCCAACTCTAGTGGTCAGGTCTCAGGTTGGCACTGTTGACCTGGCTTGGTCCTAAAATTTTGGAAAATTTACCAAAGTTTTTTGCTTTGTTGGGATATCAAATACCCCTTTCCTGCCACTTCTTCAGTCAACCAGAACCCACAGCCAATTCCCATGGGACTAATACCTTGATACATACCCCATTGCTTCCCCCAATTCATAAGGCAACAGCCCCTCCCAAGAGCTGTTGTCAGTTCATTTTTTCTACCTTTCCTAGCTGTGACAAATTAACCCTTATGCTATATCCCAGCCTGTTGCAGGCTCCATCCATCTTTTTATTATTAAGAAAAACCTTTTGATCTGGCAAAATGCGCCACTGCTTAACTACTTTTCCCAATGATCGTTGACTGGATTATCTGGTTGAATGTACCCAACACCTGGAAGCGCATCATAAATCTCATGATTTAATTCACTCCATATGACTTGTTCACTCCTCCTGCCATTATTATACATCCATTTTTCTCTTCCTTGCTCCTCACCCCACGCAGGTTTTCCAGAAGTCACTCGCTGGGTGGGCAGCGTCAGAGTGAATCCATTCCATCATCACCAGAGTTGGAACCCCAACCTAACCTAGATACTAAAGATCTTGTTCACCCAAGGGGCTTGGAGCACCCCTTTTAGTGAGAGCTCAGCCTGACGCTCATGTGGGCTCCCTTTGCACTCCGTTTCTGCCGCCAACCTCATGGTGGAACCCAAAACACACTACATTAATTCATAACACTTATTTATAAAAATTTAAGGTCCACAACTGTGAAATACCAAGAAGTTTTCATCCTCTCTGCCTCCCCTGCCCTTGAAGGTTGCCCCATTGAAGCCCTTTGGCTTTCTTGGGGCCTTTAGTACATTATTGAAATTCTTAATCTCCTCACATCCACGCTAGATCCCGCTATTCCAAGTCATTTGGACCGCTGCGCCCCTGGCATTCTGGGCTCTCTATTGGGTATTCACACAACCTGATTGAAAGCCCAGTATAATCTTTCTTAGCCGCTTCTATGACATAATGTAAGTCGCAGGGAACGTCCTCTGGGCGTTGATCAGGCCATTTTCCTGTTCCCAAGCAAGAAGGTACTGAAGAGAATGGCTGTACCCCTTGTTACTCAGGGCGATCTCACTCACATGGTAGACAAGCGCTGGGTAACAGATCTTCCACTTCAAATCCCTTCCCAATACCCACACTCACCTCAACAGAACTGTTACAGGGAATTAGTGAAATCTGCGCCAATATTGCTAAAATGAAATCAATTGGAACAAAGTTGAGTGGCAATCAGCCCAATGTTTGGATTTAAAATGGTCAAAAAGGGATGAAGACTGATCTATCAGCTGGAATTCCCAACAGTTTCGATCAGGCCAACATGACAATTGATAAAATCACCCCCTCCCAAAATTGTTGAGGATCATCCTCAATGGGCAGGTAACAGCATCAGACTCCATTAACGAGGGTTCAAAGCCCCCTGCTGACAAATTGGGTGTTGCGCCTGATGTGATGCCACTGACTGAACAAATGGTCCAGTGACCGAGTGCAGGTGGGTTGGGCGTCCCAAACCCATTCCCAACCAAATGGATCCATCCCTATGTGAGGTGGCCTTGGGGGATTCACATCGCTTGTTGGGCCAAATGCCATCATACCAACCATTGGATATGTAGCTGAGCCTCAGTTTGGACATTTGAGGTCGAGCTGACAGTGACTTGGCCCACTGCTGAATTTTGTGATGTCAGTTCCTAAGGAACAAACCCGCCCATTCCCAAACAATTCGCTGGTTAGGTCAAAATTGAGGGTCTCAATCCCAGCTTGTCACTACCCCAGTTGAACACTATTTAATCAGTTGCATAGCACTGAGAAAATTGTTGGTCAATTTTCTTCATTTCCTTTTAATAAAATTTTGCCAAAAAACCAAATAATTTTGATTATCTCTTCTAACTGCATCCCTGATGACGTTTCACTGGTGGCCTATCAGTCCATATACTGGATGGGCTCTACCAGCACTTTTGGTTACTATGGCCCCCTCTGTCATCAATTGGGTTCAGCGAGTCCAATATTTTTGGCTCTACAACCCTGCTATCATTAATTTCTGGCAGCAATACATGGGGACCTTGTGGCCGTATGTCCATTAATTTCAAGAAAGGACCCACCTTCTTGTATCCCCAGTCAAATCAACCCCATATACCAATGAACCTATTGAAACTATTTCTGTGATTCCGCCCCCTGCAGTAAGACCTCCAGGGTCTGGGGTGGGCTCGATCTGGTTTGTCCTTGGGATCATACTCACTGTTGTTCTACACCAAAGATTCATCATTTCGCAATACCTGGCTCCATACAACGTCATTTAGTTGGCAATGCCTCTGGCATTCTGGCTTGCTTTTTGTGTGCTTACGCATCCCAACTGGCAGGCTAGTCTAAACTTCTTCTTCCATTTCCATGACACATAATGGCTAAATCAAATATCAATATATTTTTGTGTTGGAAATTAGTGGGAATGATATAATAATTTGTCGCTGAGATTTTCAACTGAAATTATCAACAGACCCCAAGATTTGATCCACAACACTACAAGCTGCCACTCATAAGAACTTTGCCTTCAAATGAATATATTTAAGGCAAACGTGGCAAACAACCCCTCTCTTATGACTCAAGCAATAATGATGTGCTGGGCAGCAATGAAAAGTTGGCGTAAAATGGGATCTGCTGACAAAAGTTTGGAAGATTTAGGGTGATGGTAGCCACTGCCCTAATCTCAGAGCAATGCTTCATTCCTTGCAGTACCACAAGGTTACGTAATGGGTAAACCCTGTAAGCATTAAATCAGCTAAGAATCATCAAAAATAAAGTTATGGTAAATGTGAAGGGACACTTATAAAGTACACCATATATGGTGTCATTTATGGGTTTGATCTATGATAATGAAAGAAGCGATATAATTGATAAATGAACTTGGTCTATGGCAGATGTATATGCTTCAAAATTAAGCTAAAATAAAAGAGTAAAAACCACAGATGGAAGTAAATCAACAAATATAGTCATTGCAAAAGCCTCAGTAGTCTAATTCAAAATTATTAATCACCTTAAGGGCAAAATATCCATACTCTACACAAAATAATATTGCAATGTCAAATAAGTTAAGTTAAGATCATTCAACAAGCTTGGTTGAGAGTGTGCCAGTATTGCAATATTATTTTGTGTAGTATATATTTAAACCATTTTAATGTGCTGGATGAAAAGCTCAAGTGCATCTTCTGCTGTAAAAAAGATGCTAGATGGTGGACCACTTCTCTTGGTAGCAGAAGCAGCTGACAAAGACGCAGACATCATGTAAGGAGGCTGTGATGAAATACAAGTTAATTTTAGCAATAAAATATAAAAACTTTTTTTAATTGATTATTTAACTTAATATATAGTTCTAAAATGAGCAAGACAAGCAAAATTGGGTAGACATAATTAATATAATAATTATATAACATTGCAGTATCAAAATTCTTAAAAGAGTTGTAATGTAATAAAGATTGCAAGTGCTTGGATTCTATTAATCTTAGACTAAAGAATTTTAGCGCCTATATATTCTATACAAAATATGTTAATAAGCTTCAAATTTTTGACAAAAAAGACTTTGGTTTTTTTATTACTTATGAAACATAGATATTGTCTGTCCATTCCTCTTCAACTTTCTGAATAATGAAAAAAAATTTAAAATTAAACTGAAGTTAGATAAAATTTTGTATGTTTTAGTACAATCTATATCAATTATATTTGAGAAAGTATAAAGAGTTATTGAAAAAGTGAATCACTTTAGTAATAGTTAATATAAAAATAGATCAGAAATTGTGTTATTTAATAAGCATGGATATCTTCTTATTTTTAAATATTTTATAACCTATATGATAGATATTTTCTCAAGTACAGACCTACATGCCATATCTTTGAAAAACAAATACCTGTTTAAAATGGCTATATGAAATTTCTATTATAGACATATTAGATCTTTATATTCTAAATTACACTATTAGTTTTTTACTATATAAACCCTTTACAATTATACCTTAAAAATAATGATTGTTAAATCAAAGCATAAAGCTTTAAGCTTTAGGTCTATGTTAAATTAATTGATAGGTATAATTACTTAGAATACAATAGACATTAGTAATATACCATAATCAATAAGAGTTTAATACACTAAAGCTATAATTATATTTGAAGTCAACTATAGCAAAACTAGCTAGATTTTGCTATTATTTTTATTTAGAATACTAAGTTAAATAATGAAAAGCATACACTTATATATATAGTTAGATAATACCAACAGCTAAATTATATATAATAGAACGTTGATTATTTATTGATTTTAGATTGGTAATAAGTTTTAGTAAATTGTAGTAATTAAGCAAGTTACATTATAATATGAGTATTTCAATAAAGCATTGATAGCAAATTTTGAATATACAAGTAATGATTTTATTAGCAATGAACAACTTATAAAATAGTTTATTCTATTTGAAATCTAAAGATGTCAACGTAACTATACAGTTTTAGAGTAAAAACTAGTTTTTTGTCAATATGTACATAAAGTGTAATTTCAGCTGAAAACCTATTAAATTTATTATAAAATATTTGGCATTCTTGATATATTTTACCATTAAGATTGTCAGACAGTTTCAAGACCAAATATCTAACAAGTGTATATTGGTTTTTTTAGGGATGAACATATGGATGAAATTGGCCAAAAGACCCTGGCTGATTCTTGGTAAAACCTCTCAAATTGGGGTAATACTTCTAACAATAATCAGGAAAAAAATTGAGTTTGGGCAGTCAGATTGTACAAAATTGTCAGCTGATTCTAGGGAGTTCATTGGAGGCTCCTACCCTGGCCTCTTCTATTCAAGTATAGATTATCACATGGAAACTGGCCCCTTTTATAGAATCAGAGGTGGTCCAACCAAGTGAAAAAATCTTACAGCCCATTGATTGGGCCAAATATATAAAAACATTACCTCATGGACTAGTCCTTCCCACTCCTAACCCTCAATAAGACCTTCCGCCCAAATGAGGTGAGTTTGAGAGATCTGATATGGCATCAGATCATATTTCCTAATTTGTACTTTACTAAGCAATCTTAATTTTGAGCCTCAATGCTTTGAATATTAATTATCAACTTATTAAGAGGGCCCTCTTTTTACCCTAACACAGCTTCTAATAAACTAAATTAAAATTAACCCTTTAGTTTTTATTACAACGTGGTGTATAACTCCCTATATTTTTTTGGAAATTAGGCAATAAAGCACCAGCAAGCATCTTCCTCGCCTAAAATCCAACAAGCGGTACTCACTACAGGGTACCTGTACTCCACAAAAATAGTTTAACAAAATGGAGGTTGGTAGGGCAACTAACCCTCACAACTTCCTCACTGAAAGTAACCCTAGGCTAGCCACTCTGGAACACCAACTATCCAGTGCTTTGTCTCAACTCAAAAGGATTGAGCAGCACTCTATTTCAAAACCCTTTGTGAGATAAGTTCACCCCAGGTGGTTGCAGTTTTCCTCCTTTCTCTCCGTGTATGAAGCTGCTATGATAGGAGCAACTGACCAAAAAAATCCAATACATCCTACCTTGCTTGAGTCGCCTAGCTCAAGAAATAATGGTTTTCACCATGATTAACCTCATAACCTATCAATGGTTAAACAAGCACTTATTGATGAATTTGGCTCTCAGTAGAGTTTACAACAAAAAAAGGCCTTTCTGTGCTGTAATCTTCAAGAAGGTGAATCAATCACCTCTTTAGTGAAGCGGTTCTATAGGGACGCTCAACCCCTGCTGATTGCCAAAATGCTACCTCTTGATGACGCCATTGCTGCCATTATGAGCGGGTTGCCATCTCACCCTTCTATAGCTCAGCATCTTATCTCCGTAAAGCACCACCACCAGACTATTTGAGATATCAAGAAGGCTCTGCTGAAGGTTGGGACCATCTAGTACTAAAAAAAAGAAGGCTCTGCTGAAGGTTGCAGATATGTATAACGCTGAAGCCACTTAAGCTGTTGGGTCACCTCCCCAGTTGTTGACCAATGAGAGTTGTTCAACTGAAGCCACGTCAAAGGAGGCTATGATGATTCCTATGGGCCCCCTACGCTGGTTACTACTCTGAGCCCAGCACCCTTGGTGCCGCTCAAATCTAATTTTCCTCCACCCAGAAAACTTGATCTTAAGCCAGTAAGCCAGGGTACATCTGCGTCAATAAGGCCACACTTCCTACCCCCATCTTATTACCAAGATCAACTATTATCAGACAATGAGCAACTACAAGTGGCTGCAATGACAGCTCCTAAATGTAACCTCCTCTCTTGGGTGACGGTCACCTCCCCAAATTAGGGTTAAATGACCAGGTCACAAAAGCTAAACAGTCTGTTTCCCCAAGGCTCACAGCCACTGGTTAACATAAAGCTGGGGTCATTAGAGCATCCATATAATTCTCAGGGAACGTCCCCTGTGCGTGGATTGGGCACTCTTCCCTTTCCCAAGTAAAAAGGTTCTGAAGAGGGTGGCTGTACCCCTCATTACCCAGGGTGACCTCGCCCATATAGTAGACGAGCGCTGGGTAACGGCTCTCCCTCTTTGGATTCCTCCCCCAGTACCCATGCTCACCTCAGCTGAACTTGTCCATAAGACCAGGAAAATTGTGTCAAGATCACCAAATCAAAGTTTATTGGTCCAAAACTGATGGAAATCAAGCCTGACGTTTGAAAACCACATAGTCAAAAAGGGATAAAGATTATATTATCAGCTAAAATTACTGGTGGTTTTGATTTGGCCAGCAGTTAGATCGTCAAGACTAACACTTTCAAAATCGTCAGGGATGATCCCCAACATGCAGGTAATATCATCAGAAACCATCAATGACAGTTTGAAGCCCCCATCCGGCAAATCAGGAGTTGTGGCTGATGTAACTCTTTTGACCAAATGAATGGCCCAGCGACCAGGCACGGGTGGGTTGGGAATCCCAAATCTGTTTCCAACCAATTGGGACCACCCCTACATGGAGTGGCCCTGGGGAATTCCCATTGCTTGTTGGGCCAGATGCTGTTACGCCAACTGCTGGAAATACAGTTGAGCCTCAGTTTGGGCGTTCAAGGTTGAACTGACAGCAATTCAGCCTACCGCTGACTTCTTCAATGTCAGTTCCCATTGAGCTTAAGGCCCCCATTCCAGAATATTTCGCCAGTTAGGTCTAAATTGAGGGACTCAATCCCTGCTTGTTACCGCATCAATTGACCACTATATAATCAGTTGCATCATATTGAGAAAATTGTTGGTCAATTTTCTTCACTTTCCTTTAAATAAAGTTTTACTGCTAAAACCTATCAATTTTCTACTTTATTGATATCCTTCTGGCCATATTCTCAATATCATTACTCTGGTGGCCTGTCGGTCCCTGTACTGGATGGAATTTACCAGTATTGATGATTACTATGGCTCCCACTATCGCAACTGGATTTAATGGGCCAGATACTTCTGGAAATTCAACCCCCTTATTTTGACTATACGCCTTCGATACACTGAGATCTTGTAGCTTACATCCAACATTTTCAAGCAAGGATCCGCCCCCTTGTCTCCTCAGTTGTATTGAACCTACTTATTGGTGACCTTAAAGAAATGATCCCAGTGGTACCATCACTTGCATCAAGACCCCCAGTATCTGGTTTTGTCAACATTTGGTTCGATTTTGGGCTTCTATTCACAATTTCCCTACTCCAACGATCTATCATTCTCCAATTCATGGTTCCATACAACGTCATACGTGCAGCAATGCCTCTGGCATTCTGGCTTGCTTTTTGGGTGCTCACGCATCCCAACTGACAGGCCGGTCTAAACTTCTTCTGCCATTTTCATGACAATCCATTTTTACAATGCTATCTCCCCCAGGTAACTCTAATTTAAAGCCTGTAGCCATGGGGCAGTCAAAAACCATTACTTTAAAAGCCAAAAATAGCACCGTGACAAATATAACGCCTCATCCAAAAATGATTAGAGTAGAGGAGCGGCCTCAGGACCTCTCCTGCGACAAGGATTGCCCTGAACCTACCACAAGTCCTAGGAACCCTCTGATGTGCATTGAAAACCCCCTTGATGATGAATCTGAAGGGAAGTGGTGAAAATGTGGGCCAATATGTTTTTAGGAGCTCCAGTTGAAGTAGATATACTCAATTGATTGAACCCAGAACGAGCGGATATGGCTAGAATACCCCAAAGAACATCTTTATCAGGTGCTGAGAGGCCTGGAGGTTATTGATACCGCCAGCGACGCTGACCAGCTCATTGCCACAATGATCTGATTCACTCAGAGTGTGTATACACTGCAGCCTATCCGGGATAAATTTCCTGAAACTACCAAACGTCTTGCTTCTACTCTCCAGCTGAAACAGGTCTTCGCTCTTCCCCCCAACTTGGGTGGAACCTTAACTAAAGTGGAGATTGTTGTCAACAAAGTACAAGTTGTAGCTATTCTTGACACCAGATCCCCTGTGAACGTTGTATCATCCAAGCTTATAATAAAATTAAGCTGGCTTCTGACCTCAACTATAATCAGGAGTTTGGCACTGCTGGTCCAGACAATACTCGCACTATTGAGGCTTACTCACCTTTAACCATCCAATTTGGGAAACTCCTTCTAAGCCCCTGCGGTGGCCTTAGCCAATAAGTTATATGACATGCTCATTGGTACCCAGTTTATAATTATGTATGATGGTATTACCAATATGAAGCAAGCTATTCTCTCCCTGCTTAACTAAGAGGTTCCCCTGATTTTTGGCCACAATGAGATTAATAAAAAGAATACTCTTGCACTGTTGAGTATCTTTTCTCCTCCCTATCCTTATGCTACATGAAGGAGGGGCAGAATACCAAGATGCTTCCCGAGATGGTGGAAGCTCTTGAGGGAATTTTATTTTATGCAGCTTAAGAGGTGTTGATTAAAGCGGGTGAACAAAGGATGATTGACGCCAAGATTACCCTGAAAATTCCCCACAACTGCCGGCTGCAGAAACTAGCATTGATGGAAAGCCCCTTAGAACCTCAAGTAACAACAGGCATCCTAGACCCAGCCTATCAACGCCCTATTAATATTCTGCTAGTGAATCTTACCAATAAGGATATGGCTGTAAAGAAACAGCAGAAGATTGACAAAGGTCTTCTGATCCTAGTTAAAGAGATTAACCAGGTTTTCTGCATTGGGTCTATGTCAGATATGGGCCTGCCTGCTGACAAATCATTATGTACATCTCCCAACGTTCATATCTCCAATGATCTAACCCCTGAAGAGCTTAAAAAAAGAAAATAGTTTATTGGAGTCCTACAGCAACATATTCTCTAAATCTGAGACCAACTATGGTCACATGAAGGGTTGGAATTATACCATCAATGTTGGGAATGTTATTCCCATATGATCCAAGCCTTATCATTAATCCAAAGTTGAGGAGCAACAGATGAGGAAGGAGCTCAAACAGCTATTAGACGCTAGTCTATTAGTACCTTTGAAAAGTTCATGGTCTTCACCTCACTCATTATAAAAAAAGAAAATTGGCGGTCATTTGGTTGTAATGGACTACTGTCAGCTAAACAACCTCACAAAGAAAGATAGCTATCCCATCCCTCGCATTGATGACGCTCAAGCACAGCTCTTGGGATTTAAGTTCTTCTCGGCCATTGACTTAGCCAGTGGCTATTGGCAGATGGACCTTTCTCCTAAAGAGCAGGAGAAATGCGCTCTGATTTGCAGCATGGCCTATTACAACCCACCCGGTTACCTCAAGGGTTGTGGAATGCTCCTGCAACCTTCCAATGAGCCTTGGACCACACCTTTCAGGAACTCAGATTAGTTGCATCATCGTCTATTTTGATGACATTACTGTGTTTTCTAAAACCTTTAATGATCATCTTGATCACCAAAAAAAGTAGTCTTTCAACGCTTACGTCAGTCTAACCATAAATTAAAGCCCTTCAGGTGAGCTTTTTCCAGAAAAAGTTAGATTTCCTTGGACACGCCATCTCAAAGGATAAGATTCAACCCCTAAAAGACAAAAAAGATGCTATATCTAAAATGTCTGCTCCTAAAACCCTGCGCGATATCCAGCCATTCTTGGGTATGATAGGGTATTAACACCAATTTAGCCCCAGGTTCGCCAAGTAAATGAGCCTCTAGTACGGCTATTGGCTAAGAACGTCCCTTTTCATTTGGTAGATGAACAAAATGCCGCCTTTGAGACACTAAAGCAGCTGTTGCAAAAGCGCCCAATCCTGAGCCACCCTGATTATAGTAAACCTTTCCTTTCGTTTACCGATGTTTCTGACTAAGCTGTTGGGGCAATTCTGGCGCAATTGGATGATAATGGCGTGGATCACACTGTCTCCTATTTCAGAAAAACGTTATCAAGGCTGAACGCAATTACAGTGTCACCAAAAAAGAGTTCCTTGCAGTCCTGATGGCTGTAAAATATTACCGCCCTTTTTTATATGGAACTTCCTTCACTGTGGTCACTGACCACCCATCCCTGAAATGGTTACAAAATATAAAGGATCCCACTGGGCGGTTGACTCTCTAGGATATAAAGCTCCAACACTATGATATGAAGATTGAGCATAAGATTGAACTATCATATGAACGTTGATGACCTAACTTGGCTGCCTATCCTTCACTTGAATAATAGTGAAGCATAGAGGCTACATGACCTCATTATGACCCCTGTTGCCTGAGAAGATGAGGATGATCCCATCTGGAAAATATTAGCATAACAATTTCACAACACCAAGTTGGAAAGCGGGAAGTTGTATAAGAAAATAGGGGTGAATTGGTTGCCTTATCTCCGACCTTCAGAGCGACTTCGCATGATTCTGGAGATCCATTCTATTCTGTGGCACAGTGGAGTACATAAAACCTATGAGTGGGTGAAGGATTGATATTATTTGGAGGGAACTATTTAGTCCATCATCAAAGTGTTGGATGCCAGCCTAATATGTAAGAAGCAATACAGCTACAAACCCAAGTATCAATATCAACCCACCACGCCTCAACAGCCGTTTCATACTATAAGATTGGATGTGGTAGGTCCGCTACCTCAGACTACCAGCTGGAATCACTATATCCTGGTAGGCATTGATCACTTTACCAAATGGGTTAAAGCGGTTGCCCTTCCTTCCCAGACCGCAAAAACTAAAGCCACCTTCTTCCATCAACATATTTTCACCCAGCATGGTTGACCCCAGGTCCTACTGTGTGACAATGGTAAGAATTATACCTCGCAGGTGGTAAAGCTATTGGCTACTTCTGTGGGGATGCAGCAACTTTTCTCAGCCCCCTACAATCCCTACATGAATGGTACTGTAAAAAGAGCAAATGGAACTCTGGTTTCTATATTACAAAAGATGGCCGGCTCAGTTACCCTACACTGGGATTAATTCTTACCTAGCACCCTCATGACCTACCATATCAGCTACCATTGAATCTTTAAAATGTCTCCCTTCTGTGTATTATATGGTCAAGAACCAGGAGTACCAGCCCTGCTAGCAAAAGAAATCTTCTCTGGTAGGACAGATGATCCTGATAAAGCCTAAAAAATTTTCACAACGCATTATCCAGCTTCAGTCTGATTTCATGACTAACTTAGCTAAAACAGTAACAAAAGAAGGGGTATCTGCAAATGAGCATATGAAGCCCCTCCCTTCATTTCAAGTTTCAGAATTGGTATTTTATTACCACACTTATATTACTCCCAGAAGTGAGAAGCTTGGGTCTTTTTGAAAAAGCCCTGTCACAATTCCAATATGACTAGATGATAAGTCCTAAACTATTAAGGCGGAATGGATGGAATCTGCTGAGTTTGATATGAGTTATGGTAATTTGAGCACCTTGAAATGAGGCGATATTGGGTTGATAGGGAAATCACCTCAAATTAGGTGATTGGGAAATTAACAGATGAAGAATTGGCAGAACTAATGATATATGGCGAAGTGAATTACTAAGCCATGAAAGAGGTATCATCCAAAGTCACTATGATACAAGTAAGATGAGATGATCAATAAAAGGAGGTTGTTAATAGTTTAGAGTGAGCAAAACAGTGAGGATCCGCTGTGTTTATTATTTTATTTAAGGAAGTATAGTGGGAGCAGGTGCTCCATAATCGTTAAATAAGTTTATTTCTGTTGTTTTAAGGGCAACAATCCTCATATCGTTAGTCCTATTGCTCAGTGGGTCAAACCCTGCGCAATATTGATTACAGCATATCTCAACAAAAAACGCCAATTTTATAACAGTGGTGCTCACTACAGGGGGCCATTGATTAACACGTAAACTGATAAGCGTTCTTCAGTCGCTAGTCATGTCTTATCCAGCTTGCTTACTAAGGAAACATCTCAACACAATGCAACCGTTGAATATGTAGAATTCAAGCTTGCCCTGGACGCTATGCTTAAATGGAAGAAGGAGTTTCTTAAATAATATTGTATCAACAAGCTGCCTCCATTTTGTTCGTAATGGGAACATCCATAACTTCTTTAAACGATTTGAATTTGCAGTAGAAGGAGCTTCAGATTGGCGTAAAGCCAAATTACTAATATCCACTCTGGATGTTGGAAGCGCCGATCAAGTTACTTGGTATCTTCCCAACAGCTATGTTACCTATTTTAGAAAAGTGAAGGATACTGTGATGTGGTTGTTTAGAGGAACTTTAAAAATGGTGCAATGGAAGGCTGAGTTTTTAACCATTGAGTTTCAACATAATGAGACCCTCACTGAATTTGCTGATCAATTCTCAGCAGAAGCCCATGTGTTAATTGGGGAAGGAGTTTTAACTGAATGTGACATAAGCATAACGTTGACCTCTGCTGTGAAACCAAACTGAGAGCTTTTTAAAGCCTTTGCTCCATATTTAGAGGTTGAAGTACCTTTGCTTGATCTTGTTCAAATTCTAAGCCAGTTATCCGCTACCTTCCCTCCACCCAGTATAGAGCGAAACCCAGAAGCCTCTGCTGCTAGCCTTGTTTATTTGGTTGAATCATCCCTCCCTGTTCAGCGCCCGGTTGGCATTCCCTGGCCTTACTATCATCACAAGCCTTTTTTTCAACCAAGCTGCTAACAACAGTTCACCTACCAGGATGGGCCTGGTTACACTGTTCTATACCAGTCCACCTTTTTGGGTGGCCCATTTTACAACACTCAAGGACGCAGGTCTCACAGGGTTAATTAATTTTCGTGCGTTCACCCTGGGCACCTGGCTAGGAGTTGTCATAATCGTCAGGTTCAGTACCTACCATGGGAGCAGTATAATCAGGGAAAAGTCAGAGCGGAGTAGAGATGGGACTCTCTAACTCCGCTATTCTGACTCAAAATGTCCCACCTGAACCTATTCCTGCACAGCTAGCAGATGCTTCCCAGTATGATGACGCTTTTCTATACCAGCAGCTGGTTGGAGGGGTAAATGTGCTGACACAAACGCAATTCATGGACATGGCAGAAGCAGGTTCCCAGGAGCACCCAAAACTGTATGCTTGCCAATTGTTTGATTACCTTCCTACAGATGAACCAGATCCATTAGCTGATGCGCTCCTTTTAAAAGGGGTAAACGCGGCCCTCCCTGTGGACTCTATTGTTAAAGAATACCCTAAAGTGGGGAAGGGTATTATGAGCTTCCTTGGAAAAAGAGATCAGTTAAATGTCCATGTTTTAAAACAATCAGATGCATCTTACTCTGAGTGTACTTACTGTGACACTGTTGTAGCAAAAACCTGAGTTCACACACAATAATCAATATGGGTGCCCCAATCAACATAGTGTCCTCAAAGTTGGTGTCAAAGTTAGCATTAAAGCCTGATGTAGAGCATCATATGGTGTATGGGACCACAGGCGCAGAAAGCACAGTCTCTGAAGGAGCATACAGTGCGCTACCTTTGCGGTTTGGGTCAATTGTCATTTTAGCCCCAGCTATAGTGTTACCAAACAATAACTATGACCTGTTAATTGGAACCACTTTTATGCATCACTTTGGAGCTGTTGTTGATATGACAGCAGAGACATTTGAAATTCTGGGGCAGCGGATCCCAATCTACTTCACTTCCAGCGGAATGCCAAAGGATCCTGTACACATGAGTCACATTAATCTTGCATATGGTGATGGGGTGGTTTCAGTTCGCTATCATCAACTAAAAAGCAAGACCTGGGCCCTTCCTCACCAAATTTATGAATATCAAGGGCTACCGCTTAGAGCCGCTGGCCCTATATCTATTCCCTCTGGACACCAAGCAATCATAAGCACTGAGTTAGAGGTGGAAGTGCCTGCTGGGCTATATGGGGAGGTCATTGGGCCCTATCAACAATCATGGCTTGAGCCCCACGTGGCCCCTGGCATTATACTCCTGGGGCATGGGGAGATCAAGGTCTTGGTAGCGAATCTTCCAGGATAAACCAATTCAAATCCGCTGACACCAATTAGTTGCATTCTTACATTTCATTCCAGTTGAGGAGGTCCTCAGGATTCATGAGTTTGGTTCACTGGATGAATTTGGTCTGCCCATCAAAACACAGCCTGGCGTAATGGCAGTTGTATCGCATGAAAATTTAATGGGGTTAACAGAAGATCAGGAAGATTAAGCGGAAGCCTTATTTTAAAAATACAAAGAGATCTTTGCTGTTGATGATCATGATTTAGGGTGCGCCTGAGGAGTGATCCATTGAGTGGACACTGGGGATCATCCCCCATCAGATCTTGGCCAATCCGTTCATCTAGAGCAGTGGAAGAAGTTGTTACAGCAGAAATTGATAAACTGTTGGAGCAAGGAATGTTTGAACCAATGAAGGGCCCATGGGCTTCCCCTATCCTAATTGTCAAAAAGAAGGATGGTACTAACCGGGTAGTAATAGACTACCGCAAGATCAACAGCATTACAAAAAAGGACTCATACCCTTTGCCACGTATTGATGATGTGTTGGACCAGTTGGGGGGAGCTCGTTACTTCTCCGCAATGGATTTAATATCTGGCTATTGGCAGATTGAGTTACCTGTGGCAGAACAAGAAAGATGCGCCATTATCACGTCAAAAGGGATTTTTCAACTGACACATATGCCCCAAGGACTGTGTAATGCCCCAGCTACTTTCCAACGGGCAATGTACACTATCCTTGGCAACCTGAAGCTGTCATGCATCCTCATATATCTTGATGATATTAACGTTTTCTCTTGAACCTTTTCAGAGCACCTCAAACATTTGGAAGCAGTATTCTGCCAGCTGGCTGAGGCCAACATCAAAATCAAGCCCCAGAAATGCCACTTTTTCAAGGTACAGCTAGAGTACCTCAGGTTTGTAATTGAATGCAACAGGGCTGAGACCCCAACCAGCTAAGGTGGATTCCATTAAGAAGATGACTACACCAAGCAGAAAACGAGATATACAAGTATTTTTAGGGATGGTTGGCTACTATCGCTGCTTCATACCTAACTTTAGTTGTATTGGAGGTCCATTGTTTGAGTTATTAAAAAAGGATGCCATGTTTGTATGGACAGAACACTGTCAACGCTCCTCTGATACTCTTCAAATAGCGTTTATTGAGGCGCCAGTGTTACGTTACTCAAATTTTTAAAAGGAATTTATTGTACAGATGGATGCATCTCTTTCCGCTGTGGGGGAAGTTCTGTCTCAAAAAGATGATGAGGGAGAGGAGCACCCAGTGGCGTACTGCAGCTGAAGCCTGAATATCCATGAGAGAAACTATACTGTGACTGAGCTGGAGTGCTTAGCATTGATTTATGCTTACAAGCAATTACAAGTATATTTGCATGGTGTAAAATTTTTGTAATGGATCACGCCTCATTACGCTGGATGCATAGCCTTAAGGAGCCTGAGGGCCAGCTAGCACGATGGGCCCTTAAACTACAAGCTTACAGATTTGAGATCCACCACCGACCAGGAGTGGAACACCAAAATGCTGATTGCTTGTTAAGCTACCAAATATTGCAGTTACAGCAGATCTGAGCAGTATTATGTATTTTACGATGCTCAGAGGGAAGTACGATGATGAGCCGCCCCAATTCATCAAGGCTTTGAATGAAATGCGATCCAATACTTTCCAGCGGAATGGTGAGTTGTACAAGTGGATCAGCAACTTCACAGTAAACTATCCGCGACCCTCAACGTAGCCTAACGTTATCATGAGCGCACATAGGGCAGTTGGGCATGGTGGTATGTGCAAGGCATTGGAATTATTTCAGCCTCAGTATTACTGGGAAAGCATGAATCTCAATGTGCTTGATACTATCTTCTCCTGTCACCAGTGCCAAGTGGAAAAGCCGTTCCATCGGAAGACCTCATACCAGTTAGTAAAGCTGCACTTCGCTTGGCATACAGTTTCCCTTGATGTCATCATCCCTCTGCCAACGGGATCTAACTGGTCCAAGTATATCCTGGTGGCAATTGACCACTTGACAAGGTGGGTTGAGGCACGGGCCATTTGGGATCTGGGGCGGTTACTATGGCGAAGATTGTAATGGAAATGTATCATTCAGTGTCACGTCTGCCTACAGTTTATCCTTACTGACAATGGCACTAATTTTACCTCTCACATACTTCCCTAACTCAACTAAATGATGGCCATCCGCAGGGTTCTAACAACTCCATATCACCCCAAGTCCAAGGGAATGGTTGACCGGTTAATGGGACCCTGGTGAACAAACTTCAGAAGTTGGTTACAGATAGGCCCTTCAATTGGAGTACCCTCATTTTTACCGCGGTATTCTCCTACAACATTAGCTACCCTTCTGCATAGGAAAAAGCCCATTACAATTGCTTTACAGATGGCACCCCGCTCTGCTCGCACTTCTATATGCCTGTGTAGAAGACACTGGTGGAATGGATCCAAAATGCTAATTGACCGTCCTAAGGAATATGCTGATTAAATTACAAACTGAAACATAATCGTTCATCTCAGCCAAGAAATTAAAAGCCAGGCTGCAGATCAGGTATAGCGAAGTGTCCTAGCACAGTTCAAAGATGGAGACATGGTCCTATTCCATTATCACCATGGGTTTGTCCAGAAACACAATCTGTCCAGTATCTGGATTGGGCCATTAGACTTCATTAAGAAGACTGGTATGGTTTCATATACTATCAAGGACCCCACTAACAGTTGGATCATCAACCAGTGCATGTGAAGATCCTTTGTGCATATAAGCAATAGGAGCCTTATCATCCAGTCAAAGAGGGGGTGTGATGCGATTCCAATATGACTGGATGATAAGTCCTACTTCATTACGGCATAACAAATGGAATCCGCCGAGTTTGATATGAGTTATGGTAATTTGAGCACCTTCAAAATGAGGTGATATTGGGTTATTAGGGAAATCGCCTCAAATTAGGTGATTGGGAAATTAAAAAATGAAGAATTGGCAGAACTAATGAGATATGGCGAAGTGAATTACTAAGCCATGAAAGAGGTATCATCCAAAGTTACTATGATACAAGCGAGATGAGATGATCAAGCAAAGGAGGTTGTTAATAGTTTAGAGTGAGCAAAACAGCGAGGATCCGATGTGTTTATTATTTTAAATAAAGAAATATAGTGGGAGCAAGTGCTCCATAATTTTTTAATAAGTTTATTTCTGTTGTTTCAAGGGCAACAATCCTCATATCGTTGGTCCTATTGCTCAGTGGGTTAAACCCTGCGCAATATTGATTATGGTCTATCTAAACAAAAAACGCCAATTTTATAACAGGCCCTTTTGTAGTCAATTATAAACGAGGGGAGGAGTACTCCATTAAGTCCCTTGCTACTGGAGTTACAATCAACTGAGTCCATGGCCAAAATTTACGCCCTTATTCTCCCCCTAACACTCTTAAAGAGGGTAATATCAGAAAATTACAAGTCTGATTATCTACTAAATGTGTATCAGTTTTAAATAAAAACAAAATATGGATAAAGTTAGCAAATGGACCCTGGCAATTCTTGGTGGAACCCCTCTAATTGGGTTAACACTTCTAACAATAATTAGGCAAACAAATTGAGGCTGGGAAGTTGGATTGCACCAAATCACCATCTGAATTCAGGGAGTTCATTGGAGGCTCCTCCCCCAGCCTCTTCTATTTTAGTACAGGTTACCTCATGGAAACCGGCCCCTTTTATAGAATCAGAGGGGTCCAACCAAGTGAAAAATCTTTCAGCCCATTGATTGGGTCAATTATATAAAAACATTACCTCATGGACTATTTCTTCCCACTCTTAACCCTCAATTGGCCCTTTTGCCTAAACAAGGCGAGTTTGAGAGATCTGATAGGGCGACAGCTCATATTTCCTAATTCAGAATTTATTAAGAGATCCAAATTTTGATGCTCATGCTTTAAATATTAATTATCAACTTATTAAGAGGGTTCTCTTTTTACCTTATTGAAGCTTCTAATAAACTATATTAAAAACCAAACCTTTAGTTTTTAATAGTGTTTAGTTTCTATTACAAAGTGGTGTATAACTCCTCTAAATTTTTTGTTGGATATTAGGAAATAAATTACCATCAAGCATCTTACTCACCTAAATTACAACAAAGATGACTTTTACTAAATTAAACATATATATGATTTAGCTTGGTAGGCTTAAATAAAGCAATTAACTATTAACAAAAAGCTTTTATCCTTAAATCAAGCAATCTTTATAAATTTCAAAACTGTTATAATATATATAGAAGGTCTCAATTAAACCTTGTAGTTTTTATGATATAATTAACAAATTTAAATATAAAATACTAAACATTGATGAATATAAAAGAACATGTTGATTATAGGATTAATACTGATAAAAAAGAATGAATTATTAACAAAAAGATAAAGAAGGAAAATGACACTGAAGGACAATTATGATATAGATCTACGTTACTTTTGATACTAATTTATTAAAATTCTAATTCTTATCATGTTATTAACAAAAATCAAAGAGTTAAGGATTATACCCAATTAAAATGATTTCTGTGAATCATTGTGATAAGCTATATGGTAAATAGAATATTTCAATATTTTACAAAGGAGTTAAAAAATAACAATGTTATGGTCTATAACAGGAGGAAACTCTCGTTTTGAGGCTATTTGTCCACATACCACCATTACAAGAATAGTACAAACTTTGTTCAAGTATCATGGTAATACTAAACAAAGAAATGCCCCTTATTCTTAAGATAAATTAAATAAAACACAATTAGATGGGTTAATTCAAAGTCATAGTACAATAAATATTATTCATTTTGAGTGTAAGTCTGGAAAACCACCCTCTAGGGTTAGTCTTCAGGAAGTTCCCTTACTGACGCAAGAAGGGACCAAAGGCACCTGTGGATCCTTTAGTGCAAATGGGTAATTTTGCCCATGTTGTTGATGAGCGGTAATTCACTGATCTAGCTCCTAAATATCACCTTATTATATCCCACTTTTTTGCTTCTTCACTTGTGGAAAAGATAATAAGATCTGTAGGGAGGTAGTTCAGACCAGGGACCACTAGCAGGACCCCAGATTCATCTTATCCAAACGTGTCATCCCTCACCATCTCTATGACTAGAAAAGTCAGCCTTATAACTTGGAGAAGCTTTTGCAAGTCAGAGAAATCAGTTCAGTTTACCAAATATGAGGTTACAGATCATGAATTACTGATACAAGTTGAGAGTTCACCTCCTAGAATTTTTAGAATAAATCAATTGACAATTTTGACTCCTCAGAAAGCAGATTATGTCAAACACACAATATAGGCAAATTCTCTCAAGTTTGAATTGATCAAAGCACTTTCCACCGCTGATCCAGAAATTCCATTGTATGAGATTCTATGACTCACACATAATTTATTTGACAACCCCTTAACCCAGGCTGCTCTTCTCAGCCTGACCAAGGGGAATTAATGAAGAGAGTGTGTAAGTTGAGCCATTTACAAGCCCCAAAATTCCTTTCCCTTTTAAGTATAAAATACTACAGTCCCTCTTAGGGTCTGTTCTCAATTTATTCTTTAATTTAGATTTTATGATACAGATCCTAGCTTACACCTGCTCTCTTCAGACTATATCAATTATTACATTCCAACATTTACTATCTTAATCTCACAAAACATGCCGTTATCAGCGTTTTAGGCCCAATGATCATTATGTGGGAACTCCCATCCATTGATCCAGAAGCTTGCCGCGCATTGATGTAAGTCATAAGGAGTTATGCACTCAAATTGTTTCCAAATCCGCTGAAGTAGAAGGCCACTCAATATGCCAGAGTCAGTTCACTGACCATTACTTGTTTGGCGCAAACTGCTTAACCAAGAGTCTCTCAACCTATCACTTGTGACAGCAGTTAGCGCTGACCTCATCTCGCTCAATTTTAGAGGACAACTTTCTGCTCAGGCGGTCTTCTCCACGCAGATTAGGCACCAGACAACCTTTACTAGCAACACAATTGCTCTTGCTAATCAAATTCTCCTTTGATGCTACCCCTTGTAGCATCAATCGCTTGGTTAAACTGTTTGCGCCCATGGCGAACTTCTTGACACTCTTAGACATTCTTGACATAAATTATCCCTTGGGACTCAACAGAAAACTTTCTAACATCTTCCTCGGCGTTATCAGCACCAGGGTATCCTCAACAGAGAGTGACCTATCCTAAATTGATCAATCAAAGACTGGTTACTGGTAATAACTACACTTTATATGACAAAAGTGCAAACAAAAAAAATTAGGATTCCATAGAAAGGTATTTGTTAAAATATTAAAACGAAGTATTTTATACTTCAGGAATAATTTAAGATATGAAATGAATATAATATTAAACAGTTGGGATTTTGAGGTATTAATATGAGGATTTGCAGGATCCTCTAGTCAAGTGTTTCCTGACTACTACTTTAGTATTTTCTTCCATTTGCACTAACTCTTGTAGCTGCGAGCTCCATCTCATGGTGGTTACCACTTAACGTAGATATTTAAAGCCTTTGTACTAGGCCCCGCTTCTGGGTTTTAGGCGATTGTGCCTTCAGCTGATAATGATTGCTTACTAAATTTTTATATACTTTTTAACTTCTGATCTAAGCTTGGAGCTCCTATGAGGTGCCTAACATCATGGTTTTAAGTTACTATGGAAATTTGGATGATTGCTGGATTTGGAAATTTTGCTTTTAAACCTTAAAAGCTCTCACCAGCATAATTTAATTCACTCATCATTTTTAGATTTTTATTCAAGGTGGGCCGACCTGAAGACATTAATGCAACGATGAAGGGAAGTAAAGAAAATGGGAAAGGAGGATAAAACCTGGAAAACCTCTATGTGCGGCGTATGATAGGTCAGGAACTCCATGGACCGCCTTTGTTATTTATTGTCTCAGTCTAGGGCATTGGTGTGCAAAACCAACACAGCATAATCGTCCCCTACCCAAAGTTCATCTACCAAGATCGAACATGGGGAGGCAGTGGTAGAGGGTCAATTCAATTCACTCATCGTTTTGTCACCAGCGGAAAGCAAATTATTTTGGACCCCCAAGGTATAAAAGGAGGTCGATTTTTCGTATGGAGTTTCAGCGGCATTGTTATCTTATAATGTAAATCTTCTAACTTGGCGGAGTGAAAAATACTTCGCATGATGTCATCTCATGTATTTTAAAAAGTATTGCTCATGACATCATATGCTTTGGCTTAAAAAATTCTTAGTTCGTCTTTGCCTATAAATGGCCTTGATTGCTCCAATACACAGCGATCTGGTCGCCAGTATCTCCCTAGTTTGGGGTTGTTTGCATTAATTCCACTGGGTGAGAAATGATTTGTTGAACTAGTCACAGCCTCATGTGTGACACTTCCACTTCCAAGACGTTGACCTGGGGAATGATCAAAAAGTGCCAGGCGTGCACTCTGTTGAATACAAGGTTGATAATGTAATCTTAAATGGAATATTCTGATTCTCTATTATTGAGGACAGTTGCAATCCCAGTCCAAATGGCTTGTAGTTTCTCTGGTTGTGTTCCTCTCAAATGTAAAACAAAATTTTGCCTCCTATGCTAAACTTGAGTAGCTTGGTTATTCTCTGGCTCTCTCTTTGGTTTGGAGGGAGTCTCACTTCAATGTTGCTTGAAGATTCTGACTATGTTCTATTAAGCTCTTCAGCCAAATCCTGTTGTAAAATCCCAGGGGGTAAATTTTCTATCCATTGATATGTTTGGCGCCAGGAGGGTAGGTAGCGTGGCATATCGCCTTTACAGGGCTTTTAAGTGGGGCATTCCAATCACTTGATGATGGCTTAACCGGTAATCCAGCAGTGCTGTTAAAATCAACTGGTACCACTTTGACTTGTAATAGAGAGCATATTCTATAAAATTCTCCTAGGGTTACGGTTACTCCTTAACACTTCCGTTGGAATATGAATTTTAGGGGGTAGTGAACCGCTGCTTTAACCCTACAAATACATCTTTTTATTCACCACATTCAAGATAAAGTTTTTCCATTTCTTGACATTAATAATTGAGGATATCCGTGACTTATGATAACTTGATTGTACAAGAAACAGGCAGTGAAATTTGTGGTGTATGTCCTGATTGCAGACGCTTCAACACACTTAGTGAAGTGGTCAATGGCTACTAGGATAAACTTGGCGCCGCTGGATGCAGTTGGCAACGGTACCACCATGTCACTAAAAACATTGCTGAATGGAGAAGTATGGGAATTGGTGTTAACTCAAAAACTGTTTCTCCAGCGGGTTAAACTGGTGCAAGGTACATACTCTCCAAGGCTTGGTGTACTTTATTAGACATGAACTCTCAGTTGAACCTCTCCTTGAGGTATGCAACGTCTTATAAAAGAATCATGACCCTCATGCTTGTGAGTCTCCATCACTATCTCCATGCGCTCACTAGGACATATGTATGGATACCATTTGTCTTTACCTTGTTTTCTTAGATTTCCATTGACACGCCAGGTGTCTTTAGAACATCTGCGCAGGACGCTCTTCACTTTTTCAGTTTCGTCCTGCCAGGCCTCTTCAGTTAGCCCAGTTAGGTTGTACAGGCAATTGCTGTCTGGCGCCTGCAGGTGGAACACCAGTTGTCTTGACAAACCAACTGCGTTGAGGTGTTTATCTCCTGCTTGATGTATGATTTTGAAATTATACCCTTAAAGGAGGACAGCTCAACTGTAAAGGCGTCCATCTGGATCCTTCATGTTTTTAACTAGTGGAGAGACATATGATCCCTGACTTTTTTGAAATGTCTCCACATAGATAAGGAATTTGTACTTGACTGCTCTGATTACTGCAAGGCATTCACGTTTAGTATTTGTGTATTTCTTTTCAGCCTTGCTGAATAGTTTGGAGTAATACTCAATAGTGTGATCTACTACGTATTCATTCAGTTGTGTTAAGATTGCTTAAGTCCCACATCACTGGCGTCAATGTACAAGTAGAAGGTCTTATTGAAGTCTTTATAGGCCAATATTAAAGTACCTACTAATCATGCCTTCAACTCCGCAAATGACTTTTTCTGCTCCAGGATCCACTTAAACTTCGTCTCTTTACTCAGCAGATATGTAAGGGGCGCCTCCAAGTCCACAATATGAGAGATAAACTGCCTGTATAACCCACTATTCCTTGGAGCACTTAGACGTTCCCTATACTCTTGGGTGGCTTCATTTCCATGATTGCGTTCACTTTCTCATCATGATTCTTAATTTAGCTAGGCTAATCTAGTGCCCCAGGAATTACAACTATTTCACTAAGAAAGTACGCTTGCTTCTCTTCAACTTCAAGTTGGATGCGCGCAGCC
Organism: Massospora cicadina; assembly: GCA_022478985.1. Taxonomy (NCBI): domain Eukaryota; kingdom Fungi; phylum Entomophthoromycota; class Entomophthoromycetes; order Entomophthorales; family Entomophthoraceae; genus Massospora; species Massospora cicadina. Next base: position 90,012 of record JAKSZP010017389.1, read on the forward strand.
ACATAAAGACATCCTGGAGGTGCTTCAGATGTTCTCAGGACATGCAACTTAACACAGTGATTTTATTGAAGTATATCAACACACTCAATAACTTAAGATTGCCGAAAATGTAGTTCATTGTTCGTTGGAAGGTTTCAGGGGCGTTACAGAGCCCCTGCGGCATCCTTGTGGGTTCAAACAAACCCTGGATGCTGATCAAGACGAATTTCTATTGGTCCTTGGATGAGCTCCTTTTGCCAGTAGCAACTGGTTAGGTCCATTTCTGAAAAATATTTTGAGCTGCCCAGGCGCTTAAAAGCATTATCAATGAATAGCACCAGGTAGAGACCTTCTTGGTAATTGCAATTAGGCGGCTGTAATACATGGCAACCTATGGGTCTCATCCTTCTTGCGCATCAGCAACAAATGAGATGCCCAAGGTCTCTTCAATGAAAACTAGACCAGCTTCAGCTAACTGATTGAGCTCTTGTGCAACAACTGCTTCCTCTGTCTTCAAGAAGCGGTAAGGTCTGAATTTGAAGGGGATAGCTGAACCGGTGTCAATCTTATGGACCACCCCTTTCAAAAGGCCATAGCCATTGTTCCAGTGCTAAAGATGTCATTAGATTTGTCCAAAAGTTTATTCAACTCTTTTTGTTGCTTAGGGTCACATCTCTAAACCCAAGCTCATCAAATCCTCCTACTGCATGTATGTGTCATAAAAACGGCAGAAGAAGTTTAGACCAGCATGCCAGTCAGGATGCGCGAGCACCAAAAAGCAAAATAGAATGCCAGAGGCATTGCTGCATGTATGACGATGTATGGAGCTGTGAATTGGGAAACAATAACTCATTGGTGTAGGGCAATTGTGAATAGCAACCCAAAATGAACCAAATTTTGACAAAACTAGATAATGGTGGTCTTTCTGCAGGGGATTGTACTACAGGGATAGTTTCTATAAGGTATTTGTTAGGTGGGTTCAATGCAACTGAGGAGACAAGGGGGCGGATCCTTGCTTGGAAATGCTGGATGTAAGGCCACAAGATCCCAGTGTATTGAAGGCGTATAGTCGAAATAAAGGGGTTAAATTGCCAGAAGTTTCTGGCTCGCTGAATCCAGTGATGATGGTGGGTTTCATAGTAATCATTAAAACTGGTAAAGCCCATCCATTACAGGGACTGACAGGCCACCAGGGTAATGTCCTTGCGCCTATGGCTAGAAGGGTATCAATAAAGTAGAAATTAATAGTTTTTGTGGCCGAAATTTATTTGAAAGGAAAATGAAGAAAAACAACCAACAATTTCTCAGTGCGATGCCACTGATTAAATAGTGTTTGGTTGATGTGGGAACAAGCAGGGATCAAGTCCCTCAAGTTTGACCTAACCGGCGAATTTTTTGTTAAAGGGGGCAGATAAGCTCAATGGGAACTGACATTGAAGGATTTGACAGCAGGCTGAGTTGCTGTCATTCAACTTTAAACGCCTGAACTAAGGGCTTGACTGCATTTCTGGCAGTTGGTGCAATGGCATCTGGCCTGATGAGCACTGGAATTTCCCCAGGGACACCCCACATAGGGGCGGTCCAAATTAGTTAAAAAACAGGTTTGGGATGCCCAACCCACCTGTGCTCAGTCTCTGGGCCATTCATTAAGTCAAAAGAGTATGTCAGCCACAACTCCTGATTTGCCGGATGGGGCTATAAACTGTCATTGATGGTTTCTGATGATACTATCTGCATGTTGTGGATCATCCATGAAGATTTTAAAGTGTTAGCCTTGACAATCTAACTGCTGGCCAAATCAAAACCATCAGTAATCTTAGCTGATAATATAATCTTTATCCCTTTTTGACTGTGTGGTTTTCAATTGTTAGGCTTTATTTACATCAGTTTCAGACCAATCAACTTTGATTTGGTGATCTTGACACAATTTCCCTGGTCTTATGGACAAGTTTGGCTGAGGTGAGCATGGAAACTGGGGGAGGGATCCAAAGAGGGAGAGATGTTACCCAGCGCTCGTCTACCATATGGGCGAGGTCACCCTGGGTGATGAGGGGTACAGCCACCTTATTCAGAACATTTTTACTTGGAAATGGGAAGAGTGCCCAATATACACACAGGTGAAGTTCCCCTGGACTTACATTACCCTTTTCCTTTTCCAAAGGAAGGGTGCCACCACCGGGAAACTGCATGAGGGCCACCTTTTTCTGCGCCTTGGGTAACTTGATTACCATTAAAGTCGTTATTTTTGCGGGGGGGGGGGGGGGGGTGCGGGGAGCGTTGGGTTGGAACTCATGAAATGCATTAACCAGTTCTATGCAATTAGCGCAAATGTGGGCCTTAACCCAACTGTTCTCATAGGCTAGATAAACTTTCTAGGCCACGAGGTACTAAACGGACCATTGGGACTTGCAGGATGCTAGTATATTTTCCACTTCAACCTCCTCCACATGTTCAATTATAATCAGCTCTGGATCTGCAGAACAGTCCCCTTAAATGGTGATAATTGGGAAACGTGGAATATGGGGTGCTGTTTCCAATGGGCTGGTAGTTTTAACCGGAACACACAATTGCTAAAGACTTCCTCCACCAAATGGGGGCCTGAACGCTTACTTGCGAACTTACAGGAGTGTACTTGCATTCTCAAATGACATGTATCGATCCTAACATAGGAGCCCACTGTTATGTCATGACCCAGGAGTCGCTTATGATCTGCAAACTGCTTGTAGTCTTCAATAGCTTTGGTGAGGTGCTCCAGCACTAAGGATAGAGTAGACCTAATATGTTCAGCACGATCCAAAGCAGCTTGGTCCTCAGGCCACAAGCAGGGCCTGACCAAAAAGGATGGATTATATCTGAGCGTCGCTTCATAAGGAGAAAACCCCGTGGAAGCATGAATCCCGTTGTTGTAGGCGAATTGAGCGAGGGGAAGGTCGTTAGCCCAGGTTTCATGTGCAGCTACAGCATACTAACGCAGGTACTGTTCTAGGGTTTGGTTAATTCGCTTGGTTTGTCGATTTGGACTGGGGATCAAATGCTGTGGAGTGACAGGAGAAATTTTCAAAATAGATAAAAGTTCACTCCAGAACTGCACTGTGAACTGTGAACCATGGTCGCTGATGATCTCCTGCAGGAGACCAAACATTGAAAACACATGGCGCACAAAGAGACGAGCGGTTTCTTCTGATGTAATCATGGAAGCACAGGGGATAAAAAGGGAAAACTTGGTGAAATGATCAACCAATACCAACACCGCTGTAAACCCATTAGAGCAGGGGATTTTAAAATAAAATCCATTGACACTGATGTCCATAGACCCTCCGCCTGTTGTAAGGGGTGTAGGAGGCCATTTCTTCCTGAGCGATCTGACTTAGCTCAAGCACAAGTAACGAAATCAGCGATCCAGGCTGGAACTTCCTAAGTTAAACCTGCCCAATTATAGGTCCACTTGATCAAGTTGATGCATTTCTTATTGCCTGGATGGCCCATCGTGGGGGTCGTGATGCGCATGTAATACCTCAACTCTGAAGAGAGGGGAACCCAAATCCGCGACCTAAAATATAAAAGGCCCTCCATTAAGGAATATAGGGAGTGTTTTTGACTTTGGAGGGACAATTGCTCAAATAATTCTACACCTTCGGTGCAGGTCATTTGGGCTGCTAAGTCCTGTGCAACTAGTGGGGCGTCGGGAGCAAGGATGAGAAAAGATAATGGGGGGGGCAATTGACAAGATTTGGGCAGCAGGGATCACGGTAATGAGGTCCACTTTATCTGGGTCTGAGGGACAGTGGGCCAGGTTACAGCTGTTAAAATTAGGAAGTACGTTAAGAGCGCCTTTTATGAATTTGTTCTTGAAATTGAAACTGCACAAGTCCTGATAGGTGTGAGCTCGCCAATGTGCCTATTTCTGGAGTTTACAGAATTACAAAAGAGCTTAATGATCTGTTCACACAATTAACTCATGCTGGGCACCCTGCAACAGATGACTCCAATGAGCAACGCCCATGCTACAGCTGCCAACTCCTTATTGTAGATGGCCCAGGATTTCTCTGTGAGGAAAATTTTCAGGAAAAGTAGGCAACCAGATGTTCCAAGCCATTGTGCTCTTGGAGCAGAACCGCCCCCCTGCCACCGAGGAGGCATTGCATGTGATGATATACAGCTTGGCAGAATTCACATGTTTCAGGACGGGCGGAGGTAAAAACAGCTCTTTGATTGACTCAAACGCCTGCTGGCACATGAGTGCCCAACAAAAAGGCACATTCTTATCCATAAGGGTGGAGCTAGGGCAGCCAACTGGGAAAGGGCTGGGGAAAATTTCTTTAGTAAAATAATGGTCTCCAAGAAACTCCATAAATTGTTCCTGGGTTGTTATAGTTGGCCATTCACGGATAGCGTCCAACTTATTGGGAGGAATCGCATAGCCATTCTTAAGGACTAGGTTCCTAAGAAAGGTAACTTCCTCCCTCATAGAACTCGCATTTGGAAGGCTTGACAAACAAGCCCGCCTTGTGAAAAGCAGACACAACTGCTTTCTAAGTCTTTAGCATGTTGTTCAGGAGTTGGGGAGTGAACCAAGATGTCATCAATATATGCAACCGCGCAAGTGAACTGGAGGTCTCCCAATACACTGTCAATCATTTGTTGAAACGTAGTGGGCGCATTCTTCAGCACAAAGGGAATTACACAGAATTGAAAAATACATAGCTTAGTTTGAATCACATTTAGCCATTCTTGCCCTTCCATCACCTGAATCTGGTTGAAGGCATTGGCAAGATCTAGATTAGAGAACACACAAGATTTAGCGATCGCTTGACTGATAGTCTGCTCCAGGGACAGAGGGTAGGGATTGTGAACTGTAACTTTGTTTAAGTGTCCGTAATCCATGCAGGAATGGAGCGAACTATTGGCTTTTTTGGTGAAGATGATGGGAGACGCAAATGGCGATATCTCATTAAAACAATTCTTTTTAAGCATATCATCCAGCCAAGTGTTAAGTGCAACCTCCTCCTCTGCTGTGTGTGGATACAACGGACAGATGATATTCACCAACTTCATCATTGTCCTAAATCCCAGGTCAAATTTAGTGTGAGGAGGCAGATGATCTGCCTTTTTGTAATCGAGGATACTTTGATAGTGAATTAATACTTCGAGAAAATTGGACGGAAGTCCTGCAGGGGAAACAAGGGAAGTATTAGAGCTGCGCCCTTGAGTTTTCTTAAGGGTGTTGACTAAAGGAAATTCGACCTCCAGTTGATCATTAGCAAATGACAACATGTTTGACTCCAAGTGGAATATAACATGTTGTCAGCGCCACCATCCAACCCATAGGATTACCAGGGACACTAAAGTTGGCATTGAGGAAAACCGGTTGCAAAAGCTAAACTGATGTACCAAGAAAGGTACTGGCTGATGGACTATATACAATGTCTGGGAGACTGAGGAAGCACCATCACCAGAGGGACCTACGTCCATGTCCAGCTCCAATTGTTGGGCTAACTCAACGCTCATAAAATTACCCGTAGCTCTGGTATCCACCAAAACCTCATAGGAGACATGGTGAGATCCAATACTGATCTTCATAGGCAATAAGAAATAAGAAAAGTTTTATTTATTGGTAGATTCAGTCATTTCTGTTACAACTGAAGAAATGGCAGGCAAATTGGGGGAAGGTCAGAGGCTTTTTAAGGTGTAAAGTTGGGAAGAACAAGGACTTGGGAACCAGCATCCTTTATCTGGGTTTTTACTGATTCATATATGGGTGAACCAGGATAACTAACTCCGATGCAGGGGTAGTGACGGGCTCTGAAGCTGAGACTAATATGGGTTCAATGGTAAAACTGCATCAGTGTCGCCATTGGGTAGTCCTATCTTGAAATTTCTTTCTTGATAGCGGGAAGGATGGAGAGGGAAGGCGTTAATAGTGGTTGCAGAGTTACATATTTGATCCACCGTTCCTTTACAGGTGGACCGAACCTCGTGATGGGCAGAAACTGGATCCAACCCTGATCTAAAGATTGCTTGAAGCATAATATTAGAGAGATCCAGTGTGGCAGCCAGTTTTCAGAAGGTAGAGATCAAAGAAGCCAAGCTGGGGGCTTTGGCCATAGTAAAAACAATTTGAATAAATGGTCTAAACGTAACACAGGGGTTCAAAGCAGCCAATACGATGGCAATTAGCGAGGTGGGATCCCCCACTTGTGAAGAATGCAGAATTCCTTGTACCCACTGACAGGCATCCCCTTCTACTGCGTCCAACAAAGTTACCCCTTATTGAGCATGGGATAACGCAGCAGCATTGTTAAGGGCAATCGCAGTATGTATTTGCACCTCAGCAAGGGCGTTGAGAACCATATTTACAATAACTTGGGAAAGAACACTTTAATTTCCTTCTTGAATATTAGGTGGGGGAGAGGTAGTAATCCACGAGGCTCTGCCAGCCTGGAGAAGTTTCTTTAAGGTATAACAGATACAACCTGCAAAATCAGCAAGTGACCAAACAAACAACAGAAAGCAGACTACTGACTGCACGTTCATTTGGTAGAGGGTAATCACTGTGGCGCCCACCTCGTTTAGCAGGGTGAAAATGGCAGGAATTAATGGTTGGTCGATTATGCCATGAAACTGCAGAAAAAAGTTTAGACCAGCCTACCAGTCGGGATTTGTGAGCATCCAAAAAGCAAGCCAGAATGCCAGAGGTATTGCCACACATATGACGATCTATTGAGCCACAAATTGTGAAATGATAACTCATTAGTATAGGGCAATTGTGAACAGCAACCTGAAAATGAACCAAATGGAGACAGCCCCAGACCCTGGGGGTCTCGCTGCAGGGAATTGTACCAACGGGATAATTTCTACATGGTTATTGGTAGGTGGGTTCAATACAACCTGAGGAGACAAGGGGGCGGATTCTTGCTTGGAAATGGTGAATGTAAGGCCACAAGATCCCAGTATATTGAAGGCGGATAGTTGAAATAAGGGGTTAAATTGACAGAAGTGTCAAAATCGCTGAATCCAGTTGATGAGGGTGGGTGTCATAGTATTAATTAAAACTGGTAAAGCCCATCCAGTATAGGGATCAACAGGCCACCTGGGTAATGTCATTGGGACTATGGCCTGAAAGATATCAATAAAGGAAAAATTTGATATTTTTGCGGCAAAAATTTATTTGAAAGAAAAATGAAGAAAAACAACCAACAATTTCTCAGTGCGATGCCACTGATTATATAGTGTTTGGTTGATGTGGGAACAAGCAGGGATCAGATCCCTCAAGTTTGACCTAACTGGAGAACTTTTTGTTAAAGGGGTCAGATAAACTCAATGAGAACCAACATAGAAGGATTTTGCAGCAGGCCAAGTCACTGTTGGTTTGACCTAAAATGCCTGAACCAAGTCTCAACTGCATTTACAGTGGGTGATGCAGCAGCATCTGGCCCAACAAATAATGTGAATTCCCCAGGGCCACCCCACGTAGGGGTGGTCCAAATTGGTTGGAAACAGGTTTGGGATGCCCAACCCACCCATGCCTGGACGCTGGGCCATTCATTTGGTCAAAAGAGTTACATCAGCCACAACTCCTGATTTGCCATATGGGGCTTCAAACTGTCATTGATGGTTTCTGATGATACTATCTGCATGTTGTGGATCATCCCTGAAGATTTTAAAGTGTTAGCCTTGACAATCTAACTGCTGGTTAAATCAGAACCATCAGTAATTTCAGCTGATAATATAATCTTTATCCCTTTTTGACTATGTGGTTTTCAATTGTCAGGCTTGATTTCCATAAGTTTTGGACCAATAAACTTTGATTTGGTGATCTTGACACAATTTCCCTGATCTTATGGACAAGTTCGGCTGAGTTGAGCATGGGTACTGGGGGAGGAATCTGAAGTGGGAGAGCCGTTACCCAGCGCTCGTCTACCACGTGGGCGAGGTCACCCTGGGTAACGAGGGGTAAAGACACCCTCCTTGGACCCTTTTTACTCAGAAATGGGAATATTGCCTGATCCACACACAGGGAACGTTCCCCAGGACTTACAGTATGGACTCAACATTTTGGTAATTGGTCAAATGGGCCAGTGCTACAACTTGTCCCTTTTCAATCCATATTGGTTAGGTAGTGATGCTCCTAAAACAAAAGTTTATCTCTATGGAGTAGGTGCCATCATCAAATAATAAAAATTCAAGATCTTGCTCTAAGATTCCATCTTAATTTTACACTTCCATTATTGTGTCAGGAGAAATTTTTATACTGATCGCCAAGGTCATTCTTCTTTGGTCACCTGATCAAATTTCTATGCTTTCACTTGTACTCATAGGAAGCCCTTCCTCTGCACATACTGAAGGCGGTAGTTGTTTTACAACTTTCACTATCAGGGTGTAATGAAAAGGGTAGATTAATTGGTCTGTTTCAGCCAAGCATGTATGCTGTTTTTGAGTTAAACGTCCTTGTTCTTAAAACAGGGGGGAGTTGGTAGCTCAAGATACTAACTGTGCTAGTGGAAAAGTCAATCTTCTCCCCAAACTTTAGTAGAAAATGTGTCACAATAAGGAAATTGTAGTGGTCGTTATTCAGTACCACTGCCAGTGCCATCATGACCATGCGTCTAAATCATAAAGGTAAAGAATAATAAGCTCCTAAGGCGTGGGTAATGTCAGGTCCTACATTATGGTAGTTCACATTATAGTCAATGTCAGGGATGAACATGAGTTTCTTGATAATTTTAGAGGAGATAATGTTCACTGGAGCCCCAGTTTCCAGCTCTGCTTTATGAGCACCTTCTGGATGATAACTTCCACCTTTGTTACGCTCTTGCCAAAGGAGTTTCCAGTGGCCAGGACATCAGTGGCAGACTCCTCATATTGTCTCAAAGCAACAGCGCCTGTATTAAACTTGATAGTGTCTTTGCCATCTGATGCCACATTTAAAAAGTAGACGCGACCAACTGTTCTCCTTCTTCAAATTAAAATAATTACTTGGGTAGGATTGTTTGCTTGGGCAAATAAGTATTGCTTAATACAGATCCATAAGCACCATGAAATCTTAACCTAGTGGTTTAGCCACTGTTCTAGGTGTCCCTAACAAATAGTAACCCGCAGTAGCCAAGTCTTCATCTTCATGGTCGTCCTCACCATCAAAGTGGAGGTCCACCAAATTTAAGCTATTAAGTGTGTCCTCTTTAGGGGCTGGATACTTTGTTTCAGCAGTAACTAATGGACAGGATCAAATGAAGTGCCTAGTTAGTAACACTTGTGGCACTTAAATTATTGACGTGGCAAGCGTTCAGGTGGTTTGTTGCCCTTCACCTTGGGCTTTTTACCCTTATCATTGGTGACATAAATGGCCTTATTGACTTGTCGAGGGGGTTGTGTAGGTGCCGTTGCTTTAAATTCAGACTTGTACATCCCTTGTACGTCAAGCAATGCCTCTTTAAGCGCTTTGAGTGACATAGCACTATTGACCGCCAGAGTCATATGCTTTTTCAGATTAGGATGCATCTTTTAATGAAACCAGTAAAATGGTTCTGGCGGTAGGTAGGTCCATTGTTCCTATGGTCCATAATTGCTGAGCCTTGAGGTAGTATTAAGAAGCATAATTCAAAACTGACTCAATATTGCCCATCTTCTTAACAGGAACTCCTGTTTTATATTCTGGACATCAGTTCACTACTGAACTTGGAGAGTAAAATATTCTTGAATTTTGTTCAAGAAAACTCAGGTCTCAAGATCGTGCTGAGGATCTCCTATGCCTCGCAGCTCATGCACCTTTGTACATGGTGAACCTTCTGGAAATCGCTAGTGCCATCCATTTTATTTTCATACATCTGGAGAAGACCCAAAATTGTCCCCTTTTCATGTTATACATGGTATTGAGATATGGTTTAAAGTTGGGATTCTCCTCAACAGGATTAATGCATCACTGTCAGCTGAGTACAAAATTTTACTGGTTGAGGTGCATTCCTTTGAGCGGTTCACATAGGCGCCTCCATTTGATTTATAGGTCAATTAGAGGTAGGCTCCAGTACAGTGTGCATCAGTGCCTTCAAGTCTTCTTACTTTGTTATCACAAACAGCATGTCATAGTGCTGTTCCAAGCGCTCTCCATATTCATTCAGAGCTCTGATAGTTTTGCAATTTTCTTGATCTTTTAACTTAAGTTTCTCCTCAAAGCTCTTAAGTGTAAGTTCTAGTTTGACAATTAGTGAGAATCCTCTAAATATATGTTTTGAAGCAATTCTAGCTCTATTGGTGGTCTCCCTGACACACCCAAGATCTTTACACAATTTTTGCACTTCAAACTCCAGGGTACAGAGTCTAGTATGGATGGTATCCTCCTCCCTCACCAGGAGTTCTTTGGAATCCTATATACCCTCTCCATGATACACCTCTATATCCACATCATCGTCAACTTGAACAGAAGAATTTTGTGATCATCTCTAGGGCATGATGGTGCCACCCTATAGTAAGCACCAAAGTCAATGCGCTGACCTTGGCTCGCTGAACTTAGGAGGCCAACTTGCCGCTCAGGGGGTCTATTCCACACAGATTAGGCACCAAGAAACTTTAGTTTAACATTACAATCGCTCTAGCTAGGAAAATCCTCCTTTGATGCTACCATTGTAGCATCAATCACTTGGGTAAACTGTCCGCGCCCATCGTGAACTTCTTGACACTCTTAGACATTCATGACATACGTTGGCCCTTAGGACTCAACGGATAACTTTCCAGCCTCTTCCTTGGCGTTATTAGCACCAAAATCCTCTCAACAGAGAGTGACTTCTTCTATATTGGTCAATATCAAACTGGTTACTGGTTAAAATTTACACTTTATACAACAAAAGTGCAAACAAAAGGTTAAACACAATACAATATAGAAAGGTTTTTAATTAGGATATAAACGAAGTATTTTGTACTTCAGTGGAATTTAAGATATGAATTGAATAGAGTATTGAAAATAATTGGGATTCTAGGGTACAGTATGAGGATTTTTCAGGATCCTCTAGTAAGACGTCTTCTGACTTCTGCTTTAGTATTTTCATCTATTTGTGCAGACTCTTGTAGCCGCGAGCTACATTTCGTGGTGGTTACCCCTGAACCTGGATAATTAATGGCTTTTGTATTAAGCCCTGCTTCTGGGTTATGAGCCATTGTACCTTCGCTGATATTAATTGATTACTAAAATTAGTAATATACTTTTTGACTTCTGCTTAAATGATAGAGCTCCTATGAGGCGCCTTGCATCATGGATTCAAGTTACTCTGGATATTGGTTGCTGTATTTGGTAAGATTTTCTTTCTACCTCATAAGCTCTCATCAGCTTAATTTGGTTCACCCATTGTTTCATCACTGGCGTAAGGCAAATAATTTTTAGGTATCTTGAAGGTATAAAAGGGGATCAGTTTTTATAAGGAATTTTGGCGGCGGCGTCATCCTCATATTGTAAGCTTTTAACTCAGAAAGCAAAAAATATTCCACATGACGTCATCTCATGTCATTTGAAGATTATTGCTCTTGACTTCACGCTGATTTGACTGAAAAATTCTTAGCTCACCTTCGCCTATAAAAGGGCCTTGATCACCCCCATCCAAGGTAAGTTGGTCGCCAGTACCTTCACCGGTTTGGAGGTTGTTTGCATTCATTCCTCTGGCCAAGGAATGACTATTTGAACCAGTCACAGCCTTATCCATGACAAAGGCCATCATCTGCCTGACTTACCTTGCTGACCTAACACTGGTTCAGCACAATCCAGACAACGTGAGGCCTTCCAATCTTCTGATTAAATATGCAATTAATGGGCAATGAACACCCATCCTTGCAATCTGGAAGAGGAGTTTAATTACCAGATCATTCGGAGCATTAATCCTTATGTCAATCCACCTCATTTTCTTAAATAAGTAAATTTACTGTTCCAATACCTTTGCCAAGTCTGTGTAGCAGTTAAATCACCCACAACCCACAGAATGATTGCTAAGCTCACTCTGTATACAATCAAACCAGTTTGATTTTATTTGTGATTCTGATCATTACCATCATGATTCAGCACCTCCTAGTATCCTAGTGATTTTTAGATATTTGGAGAAGAACCAGAGAATTTTATACTAATACCAAAGGCCAGTAGCGCAAATCCAAGTGGAGTGGTCGTTCAACCTGCCTCTCAAACCTTGGGTTTGCCTTAACAATACCTGTAGTTGCCCCCATTGCAGCATTTGGTTTGCTATGGGGCCTTTGTTACGTTATTAGACTTTTTACTATCACAGGACCATAGGGTGTCCCTCTTACAATCCGTAAGAGCTGCTATGCCACTGGAATTCTGGGCTTTTCACTATATTGTCACACACTCAGACTGGAAGCCCAGTATCAATTTAATCAGCAGAATTCATGACATAATGACCTGACCAATAACCTCAGCACTTCTGCCCTCCTCCTTGGATCAGGCAAAGCAATTGATTATATAATTTCAATGAACTTGCATTCCCTTTGTGACCTGATCTTCTCTTGTATATACCTTGTTTCACTTTAAATCGTGTAAACATATTACGTTGAAACAAGGCAATGACTATCCAGCCCCAGTAATCCAGGCCGCTCCTTAAACAATCATGGAGGAAATAGGGATCCTTCCAGTCCCCTATCCAGAAGTTTCAGAACAAGTTCTTGATGCCCTATAGAAATTCCATGTGCGTTTTGCATCTGGGGTTATCAAACTCCTACTCCTACTAATGCAAAAAGAAGCAGGGCCCTCCTTGATGCCCTAGAAGGAGAGGCCCTCCGTAGGTTATAGGAGTGTTATGTTTTGTAACCAAAATGGTGAATCATACTCCCTTGCTGAACCTAGTTTCCATCGCAGTTCAGGCACCAGAATACAGAGCATCCCATCTCTTCCACCTCTTCGACTTCTACTAGGGTTCCTCTGATCTGTCATCACTTAAAGAAGCCTTCACAGAGTTAGTTTTTTTCCGTTGGGATCCCCACTGACATCAGGGGTTATGGTCTTAGAGCTGCTTTGGTAACACCTTCATCCAGCAATCCTTAAGAAATCACCTTTTATATACATGGAGGCAGCTTTCTCCTTGGCATATTAAATTGGGCCAAAACCCTTATGGAACCATGTTCTCATTGGAAACAATGTCATCTTATCAATCATCAGGTATTCCTCAAGCAAATTCATTTCAGTTGAAGACATCAACCCCTACATTCAGTGAACAAAGGTCTTGGGAAACTTTTTTTGGGATTGTAGTGGCATCTCCTTTCCCTAAGGGCTCTGAAGACTAATGAGACGCCAGTTGAAAATATCTTTCTTCCTCCAAAATAAAGAATATGGTTATAACTTTGGATCCACAAAGTCTAACTTTGACGCCCACCCAAATAACCTATGTGGAAGCTCTTGCACGGCATGAGCAGGAAACTGATCTTCATAACAAAAACTAATGTCCTATTCCTACCTTTCCATTTCCATCCAGGTCACAGAACTACAAATTTTTCTCTGATGTGTTAATCCATGACCTTTCTCCCCCAAAAATGAGAAGGAGAATGGCATAGTTTTGAGTCCATCTAAACCTACCATGACTTGTGACCAAAAGAAACTTGTGGATAGTCTCTTAGAGAATACACAGTATAGCCTAAGGGCTATTAAAGGCCCATTCCTTGTTATGGATCATGCACCGCCTTCTGATACTTTTGCTTTCTTTAACCAATGAGAAAATCAATCTTAATTCCTATTTCCTATCACCTTAAGCTTTGGGGTATGTGAATTTACAGTAAAAGAAATATAAAAACAGGAGCAGCAGGCAACTTTATAGATCTAAGAGCTGCTTATACAGTAGATCTGAACCTTGTTATAGCCCATTATATACTGAGCGCGTCCTCTGAATCAATGACCTGCCATACTGTCTAGCGTTCAGTGCCATTCTTTATCCATGAATTCTGCTTTTATGAACTATTTTTGGCGATTCCAGATTTATAGTACCCTATTATCATGGAGAGATACTGGTGGTGTTGCAAACAAATAAATATTAGCTTGGATCTTAACTCCTTGTTGTTTTCAATAAGAGGTACAGTGGGAAATTCCCACTAATTGAAAATCTCACCCCAAAACTCTCTTAAATCAATATTCCCATGAGCCATCCCCTATGGACCTCCCCCAGGATTTTCCCAACTTCCTGCCCCATATATAGATGTTATTGACATGAGTCTAGCAACCTGACTCCCACCCCACTCTAAATATGACATATCCTTCTAATGACAGTACATCTTAGAAAGTAATTATTAATTGTATCTACACACATAGGATGAAGACAAAGCGCTTGGCATACGTCTGGATGAAATGCTAGAAAAAGGATGTAACATCAAAAAAGTCCTCAACAGACTCACCTGTAGTATTTTCCCAGAAGGCTGGTGGTACCTTTTTTATTTATTCGAGGATGGCCAACCAGGGGACAGACACATCTGATATGTAGGGAAGAGGAAAAACGGAAAACAGAAGAGGAAAAGAGAGCGCAAAACAAAGGAACTCAAAAGATACGACTTGGCACACCTGGGTGTGGCTAGGAGCCACGGGTGGTGGATGACTAGCCCTTAAGTGGCATGGAAACTCAGGGGCTAGTAGGGTGTACCGCCTATGAAGATTATAAGGTTTTCAATGTCATAACGAAGGAACCAGATTGGAATCCAGTTGCCCATCCATTTCTTCCATTTGTGTTGGAGTGATCCTAACAGCCAGGCTTGGAAGTGGTCGGCCAAATGGCTGTGGAACCTGACGATGGCTTGGTTGAAATTGTGGAGGATCCCGTTGAAAGCATCGAGGGTAATTGTGTGAATGGACCGTATTGCAATACTCACAATTAGAGCCCTTAGCGTCTGGGGGACATGCGAGGCCATGTTGAGTGCCAGGATATCGTGGGATAGTCGAAATTCAGCTGTTGTTGATTGTTGAAACAAGTGCATCACGTTGGCCCAGATATGCGCGGATGGTGGGCACTCTTCCAGGCGGTGTGCTAGTGTGTTGGGTCCTCCGCAGATGGCGCATGTCTTAAACATTGAGAAAGTGCGGTCAGCTGTTCTAAACATATGGCGCATGTAGCGCTACACTGTGGAGCACACTTGTGGGGATAAGAGGGGGCAGGTGACGAGGTCCCACACCCACTTTTGGGTGCGCAAGTCATATGGGACGTCTTGGTAGTCTAGGTAGTCAATCCAGGATAGAAGAAAGGATGGTAGTGGGGCAGGCGCGTTAGTCACCGTTTGTCCCCTGTGGAGTTGCACGTAACCAGTTTTAGGGTGAATGTCTTTAGATTTCTGTGCATATGAGAAGCTCCAATCCCCTTGACTTAGGCTGTACAGGATGCGTTTAAAATATCGTTTGGTGTTGTGCAGTCCAGTGGCAGTTGGATATGTTGCAAGGTACTTCATCAGAGTTGCAAGGTTGGAGGGATACCTCAGATGTAGTGCCCTTGCGAAGTTGGTTTGGGCTGCTTTAGCCCAGTGGGGGGATGGTGGGTTGGGTGACGTTGTGAGAGCTACCCATGAGCCGAGGATTTGCGTTGCTTGTTCCGTGAAGTTGAGCATCCCCATCCCGCCTTTCTTCCGTGGGCTGTACATGGTCTCCAGTCTGACAGGTGCGCGGTAACCAGACCATAGCCAGTTCTGCAGGAGCTTGTAGACTGCGTTGGTAAAGTTGGCGGAGAAGGGAACCACGTGGGCAGCAAACCATAACTTTGACAAGATCAGGGAGTTGGCTAACACAACTCTTCCGGTTAAACTAACTTTACTCCTCCGCATACATGTCATTATTTTTGTGATGTTGTCCAAAATGTTGGTTTTGATGGTGTCAAGTGCATATCCACCAGCTTTAAGCCATATGCCCAGATGAAGGACTGGGTTGGTGGCAGGGTGGTGTGCAAAAGGTAAACACAGTGGTTTTACTGGCTTGGATCGTTGTTGTGTGATTGGATTTGTGGTTGGTTGGTTTGTGTGGTGGGAGGGTGAGGCTCAGTTCAAACTGAATTTGCCCATAACAATTACCTCTGTTTTCTGTTTGTTCAGCATGGCGTTA